>JANZLC010000008.1:4643836-4653858 GCA_026413385.1 Erythroxylum gracilipes | reverse complement strand
GAACTAGTCTGATTTGATTGTACTGTCTTGGGTGGCATCCACATATCCTCCCAGGGGGTATTTGGGTGTTACAGGATATATATATACATATAAAATATCCTAACAATGCTTAATTAGGGTGTAGGCCGAGATTGAACCAAAGAATCGGGTCCCAACTGAATTCCCCACCTTTATCATTTTTTTTCATGTTTTCTTTAATTTGTTTTTATTAGTTAGTTTTATTTTATTTTCTTCTTTCAAAATCCAAAACCCCCCGTTGAACCTAAACATCGATTAAATTCATTTCATAAACTTTACACACACTCTCTGTAAGATCAACCTAGACTCACCATTGGTATAGTAGTAGGTCTAGTTATTTTATTTTTACTAGCGTAACGACGCACGGTCAGAGGCACAAAAGAAGAGGAAGATAGGAAGGTTTAGGGGATTATATCAAGGATTGGAAGCATCCTTGTCTTGTGTACTTTCTACTTTCTCTCTCTACTCTTTCTTAAATGTTGAGCATCTTTAAGTGTATGGCTTTTAGTATCAAGTTCTGGAACTAAACCTCATTTAGGGTGAGGGATGTAGCCTATTTGGGGAATTGATTTGTATTTTATGGATTGATGGGTGTTGAATGAAAGTTCTGGAGTTATATTTATCTCTCTTGCATTTCAATGTTGTTTCTATGCTCGATCTCTATAGATGCAATCTTAAGAATCATATGATGGACTGAGAGGCGAAGTATAATTTATGCTCTAGAAAGGTAAACACCTTAGACTTAGAGATAGAGATATCCTAAGCTAATGTGATAACTTGTGGTTGCTTGTTCTTCGTAGATTTAACTAGTTAAGTTGCACATTGAGAGATGGTAATCAACTAGTTAGATACTCTTGTATGTCTTGAGAAAGGATATGAGTAAAGTTGTGCAGCTATTATTATAACCTAACATTTAATCAATTCATAATGTATTACTCAATGTTTTGAGTTGGTGAACTGCAATCCCTAATTTCAAATCATTTATTTATCATTATTTGCTATTTTTCAGTATTTTACAAATTACTGCCTACCAAAATCCAATCATCTTTTAAGTTTATTTTCAATTTTGTTCAAGTAATTAGAATTAATTTGGCATTGAGTGATTTAGTCCTTGTGGGAGATGACCTTGGAATACTTAATGTGTAAGTACCATGAACGATTCTATACGCTTGCAGATTTTGTCGACCAACTAAATATCGTTTGCATGGAAATGTCGACACTACTTGCTCTTTGTGTAAATTGGAAGCTGAAGACTGTGATCACCTCTTTTTGTGTGCTTATACTCAAAAGTAGTTTGGAGTAGGATCCTACATTTGTTACTGGGAACGAGCTTTCCTTACTCGTATGACCATGTTTTTGCTTAGGCTATTAGATACTCCTAAAAGGATTATCCTAATGCTATCATCTATCAAGATGCCTTTCTTTCTACCATTTATGGCCTTTGGAAGGAGCATAACTCGCGATTATTTGCTCATAAGGAAACAGGAGCCTATCGGGTTACGGAGAACATAATTAATTGGATTCGATCTTTTTTAATAGCAAAAAATCTGCACACTACCTTATATGATGACATGAAGTATAGTTGGCACATTTAGCTTGGTTATGTATATAAGCTATGTTAGATTGGCTTTCTATTGTTGTATATGGTCTTGAACTTATTGTAATGTTAGTTTAGATTATATTTTCCTTTTATTTTTCAATCAAAAAAATTTGAAACAGGTTTAAATGAACTTTTTTAAATTTAGGCCAATTTAAATCAATTTTTTAAAATTTAATCCTAAGACAAATTTTAATCATTTAAAAATTTTTCTATTAATTCAAATCACATCAATTTCTCTTTATTCACTTATTTATTATGAGATACTAAATTGGTGATGTTCTTTAAGAGAAATTGATAAAAGAAGTCTCTAAAAATAATTAATAAAGGAGGAGAAATTATCTTCTCAGGTCAATAGCCACTTATATTGAATCATTTTAGACCTCATATCGAGGTTGATCGATGGAATTTTAACACATTGAAAAGTCAAGTTGTTAATCTCTTTCTTTAATCTTATATCAAATGCCTTAAATTTGTTCAACTTTTACTATATGTTAAGGTTGAACATTTAAACTTTAAATCTTTTATTTTATCAAGTTAATTTCTGATCCGGTCATTAAAATATTATAATAAATAAACCTAAAAATATTTTTTAAAAAGTAAAATTTTATTATATATTTTTTAGAGGAAGAATGGTTATTTATTAGATTTGGGTAGTCAATTTTTTTTTCAAATTTAGAAAAAGAAGTAAATAATTAAAAAATATCAACCTTCTTAATGATTACTCAATCAATATCTTCCCTGGACCATTGAACGAATGTTCGCTCCATATCAATTAATTACGAAATTCTATATTAAAATATTAATATCATCATTATTATTAAATTAATAATAATTTCTTTTGCTTTTCTATTTTTAAAAGTCAAAAATTGAAAATTTAGTATTATTTCTGATTCTTTTTATCATATTTTCATGACTTAAACAATGAAAAGATTTGAAATTCGATATCAAATATAAGAAAATATAGCTAATTTTGGGCAATTATTCCTTTGAAACAGCACTTATGAACAATAATCCGAATTTTCCTCCAATTCGGCTCATTAAGTATATATATATTAAGGACAAACGGGATGAACGACCACGAAATTCATCCTATTCATCCATCTCATCAACGGCCTCTATTCGTCCGATACTTTTTTTGTTTTTCCCGATATTTGTTTCTCTTCTCTCCTATTCTTACTCAATATGCTTATTAACCTGTTTCTGCAGTTGATCATTCTCCTCCATCAGCAGATTATTCATTGCTGTTAATTTCCTATTCATTGTCTGGAGTCTTGAAGCCTCTTTTCTCTGCTTCTCTTGACATCTGCATATCCAAAACACCATTTTGTCTAAGACTCCTAAAATTTCCCTTCACATTATCTCACATTGAGCTGTGCTACTCCATGCTTATCCTTTTCATGCAAAACCCAATTGATAGAAAAAAGATATATACCCAAGACAAGTTTAGATATAGCAAAAAATATGCAAAACAATTGCATTTGCATGATGTCGTAGCTAGAAATGTAATAAACCTAGCGTCATAACTTTGGTTCAACAAATGTTAACTACAAAAGTTAAAGAAAGAAAGCAACATGAGCAAGAGAAGAAGCTGGCTAAGAAACAAACACCGACAGTTCCATTCTACGACGACAAGCTGTTGCTACAGATTAATGCATAAGATATCAAAAGATCAAAACTTTAAACCAACGTGCCCAGGTGCATGACTGAAAAACTTGACCAACCATATAAGAAAACACGTAGAGAAGCGCCAAAGAAAGCAAGCAAACAAAACGATCTTCGAGTTACTTGAGCGCATCTTAACCTGCGATTTTGAAACCAGACTTTGATCTGCTTAGGTTCGATGTTAGCCAAAATGGGGCACTCTCGGATCAACTGTTGCCTACGCAACGAGCTAGGTTTTGGGCACTCTGTGTACACCCTTTCTAGCGCCTCCACTTGCTCCGCCGTGTACCGTACATATTTCCCCGCATCAGTTAGATGTTTATTTATACTCCCACTACTGCTCTCTCTGTGCTGTGCCACCGCCATCGCCATTTCTCACACTAAAAGCAGACCCACGAAAACAGCCAAATGATTAAAGAGAGAGGGTACTTCTACAACAAAAGATACGTTTGTTTTGGTTTCTCTTTTCGTGGTTTGGGGGACTTGTGGGTTAAGATTCTTTCTTCCCAGTAAAGTCCGTCCCCTTGAGAGCGTTATACAGAGAAATCTGCAGAAATATGAAGGATTTCGAGCTAAACAATGAAGCTCAAACAAGAATATTAGGGAATAAATAAATATATATATATATATATATATAGAGAGAGAGAGAGAGAGGAGATTGATTTAGTGGAACGTAAAAGTCAGGTGGTGAGTGAGTTTTTCAGGAGCTTGAAGGCCAATACGTCAGTAACCTCCCCGTATATTTCTATTTCCTCCCCTTAACTATCACAAAAAAGAAAGAAAAGAAAACAACTTTGGCTTTTTTTTTAACCCAGAAGAAGATAACAACCACCACCAAAAACAGCGAGCTTTAAATCACAAAAGAGCAAGAATCCAAAACATCTACACTTACTTCCTTCTCACACACAAGGACAAACACACACATCCCACCTCTCAGAACCAGCTGTTTTCTAATCTCACCAAACCTACAACCAAAGCAACAATCCAGCTCCATATCATCAAACCTCTTTAAAACAAGCTTAGACAACAAAACAAGAGAAACCCAAGTCAGCTAAAAGCAAGGGCCCTCTCTAAAAAGAGAGCCACTGGAGGTAGTTGCATACTAAGAGAGAATAAGCTTCCTGGGGCTTGCAAGGAAGAAGAGAAATGAGGACAGAGAAAAGAACCCTAACCAGTAACCATGACTATCACAGGCCCTCTCGGTCTCGGCCAACAAATGAAGAGATCTTTTTATCAAAAAAACAAAACAAGGGAGAGAAATTTGAGGAGAAAGAATGAAGTATGTCAGCCAGTGATCTAAGTCTGTGCTTAGAACAGTGAGAGAGAGAAAAGTGCGCCTGAAAGAGATGAAAGCAGTTTCAATTGGCACGCATTCCGACAAAACAAAGAGGAGTGTCTAAATGGTAGGCTTAAATAATAAAAAAATAAATAGGAAATCGGCGCATTTACGTTCTTGTCCTTGGCTCTACCTTGAAATGACATCTTTGACACAAAGGCAAAGCCGTAGCGTAGGCTTCAAAGTCGTCCTAGCTCTTGAAAGTAGCACTCTCTTCCCATTCTCTGCATCTATATTATTATACTCTAATCTTTTTTGCTGATGCTATTAATTAATCATAATTAGTTTAATATAAATTATGCTTACATTTAATTATTATTTAAAAAAACCTTTTTTTTTCTAAATCAAGATATTTAGAAATAATAAGATAGTACTTGGAATTCGAAGGTTAAATGGGAAGTTGATTTAGAAAGCAGCCGACGTCTAGTCGTCTCTACCCTTCTTCCCCAATTACACGGTCCGTGTATGACGTATCAGCTCCCAACCCATGGGCGTGTTTCACAACTCTTGCATTCTTGGACTCAAAAGGTGAAACGTCCACCTAAGCGACAACTCATGCATTCTGATTCTTCTTTGAGGAGATAAGTACACACCGCTTGGCTGCCTCGCAGGTAGTTATTTGTGATAAGGATAATTCTTTTTAAAATTTTTAAATATATTGTCTACTTTCACTCGTATTTTATGACATCAAATTAATAAAGAAATAATGTCGCATAAATTAATTAAGTGTTATGTGGCATAATATGTATCATAATAATCTCATGTAACGCACGATTTCATGTGGTATTCACGGTAGATCTTCATTTAAATGTAACTTCATATGGTTTTATTACGTGACATAAATATAATAAATGATATGTCATGTAATATGTAATTATTATTTTTAGTAAAAATGTTAATATCACGAAAAATCCAATAAATAAATAAATATCTCACATGGAAGGGGGGAAAAAGAGGATGCAATGAGACGCGAAAAGCCCGAAAAGGGGGCTTACCTTAGTGGTAAGGTCAAACAAAGTATTTCTAGAAGTCTGGATTTGACCAAAACCAAGCGTGCTCGTGAACAAGAACAAGCAGAAGAAAATGAAGGCACTTAAGGAGCTTGTCGCTGTGTTAGTCAATTGGAACCAAAATCGAAGCTGTCATTTGTGTGAACGTGCCTTTTTCTTCTTGCACCGTACAAACAGATATTGCTAAAATGTGATTTTCATTGAATGAACTTCAAGCGGCGTGAACTTGTATTGTAGGTTAAGTTCATTGAATGAACTTCAAGCGCTTTCCTTGTACGACTTTGAATTGTATTTTGATATCTTACGTAAAAATACGTTGTATAAGTAATGTTTAGTAGAAATATTTTAGCTGTTGCAAAAATACCTTTTTCTTTCATGAGAACAAGTCGTAGAGTTTCAAAGTGTAAATATGTATAATTCTGCTCTCTTTATAAGACGATCAGCTCTTTAAGAATTTCCAGCTTTGTGTAACAAACAAAAGTGTTCTAACATCAACCTATAATAAAAATAGGCCTTTAGACCATATCTATGCACCAAAATATAAAATAGCATTAACATTTTCAGAACATTTGAAAAAAAAATAGATATCAATATAAAAAGAATTATTTTTTATTAAATTTTAAATTGGTATAAATTTAAAAATAATTAATTTTTACCCACGTTGTGTTTAATATAACACATATTTATTATTTTTAATAATACATATGACGAAGAAGAAAAACAAACATCTTCCTCTGTAGAGTGCAAATAAAGAAGGGTTAAAAGACTTCAAGATTTCCACATACATAATCACGACGGAAGAGAGGCCTTCCTTTGCAATAAGGGAGAAAGCAAGGTCCCTCACCCTCCACATACGAGCTACATTATTTTTACTCATTCATCCTTCAACCAATAAGTGATGATTGATTATCATTGTTTGCAATAAAATTAGGGTTCATTAGGTTGAAGGTTAGTAAGTTGGGGGTAAGTGGATTAGGAATTTTATTTAATAATGATATAATTAAGTTATTTAGGTTAATTATAATTTATTATAATTAAATTAGGTTAATCATATTATATTAAGAGAAAATGTTAGAGTACAAAATACGCTTTTGCCCAATAAAATTAAGATGTATTAATCATGTTGTTTAGTTGAGTGATTTTCACTAACCTATTAGTAAAGGAAGATTTATTATATCATTCGCATTGTTATTAGATAAAATTAACTTTATTTAGTTTAATAGTAATTTGGGAAGTATATCTTGATTTATATCTGACAGTTAACAGATTGGTTTTATATTTTATGATATAATTAAAAAAATTCCCTTCTACGTATTTGCTTAATTAAGTAATGTGCATGAGAAAGTTCATAAGATAATGTAATTTGTAAGTGAGTCATAATGACATTATAATAATCAGCTATAATTTAGATGTTTTCGCTAAATAGTTTTTAGTTATTATTCTATTATGACTAAATATTTATAGAGTGAAAAGATTACCATATGTTTATTTCTTATAAAGGAAATAGTTATTCTCACGGATGAAAATGTTTTTATATATAAACAAATACGATAGAGTTTATTATAGATTAAGATCATTAAAGAAGCAATTTCATACGAAAAATTATGTGTCTATAAAAATATTTATTTTGATGATTGTATAAATGATCGTTTGGTATAAGATTTTTAAAGTATATTATATAGGGCTTGTTATATTATGATATTACTTAGGATATATCCTAGTCACCGGTAATACGACCAGTAATTATTAGATGTGACATGAATTATATAGATGTAGTTGAGTGGTTAATATATGATTATTTACCCTAAAGTAATAAAGGAGAATGTTATAATTATTCTCTGTTGATATTGATTTAATAAATCATTAGCTAAGGTACTTTTAACCTTCACATTTGTACAAAATTGTAGGTAAGATTCTAACATTTTTTACATTAAAAATAATTTTAACATTTCAAAACTATTTAAATTTAACCTTAAATTGAGAAAACCTATGGTTAAGTGTGTCCTGAGCATTGATGCGATGCGATACTTTTTGTTGTTCATATAGATCCTACGACACGTAGATGACACGTGACATTGTGGGACTTAGTCATTTAATTTCAAATTAATCTACCATAGCTCTGATTAAAATCATTTAACTAAAGCAATCAATTCATAATTTACCTACTCTCAAGTAGCTTTGATATGGAATCTATAACTCGTACTCTAACTAAGCGACTACAATTTTAGACAATAGGTTCAAAGTTTTATAGTCCATAGATTTAAGGAAAAAGATGAATAAGTGAAAAAAAAAAAAATTAAGGGTTTGTTTTATGACTTTATCCCATTCAGTGTTTGACTGATTAGTTTCGGGAAATATTTTTAAGCTCCATAGCACGAACAGTGTTATATGAGATCAAATAAAAGATATCCTATTTTTCAAGGGATCAATAGATTAACTAGTAACCAGAAAAAACAAATGTTGGAAGATTAAGCTAATAGTTTAGAAGAATAAGATAAATATTGGCTTCAAATACATGTCTTTTCTAAGTTCTAAAACAATTTACAACTTATATAAAGCTCGAGACAATTTAGTTCGTAGAAACAATATATGTGAGATGGACCTTTAATTTTCATGGAAATAAAGTTTTATTAATCTTATCCGTATGGAAATAAAGTTTAAACTTATATAAACTTTAATAATGTTCTTGATCTTTGAAAGAATTTGATTTTTAAGGGCACTCTTGGTCATCAAGGGTATAAGTTTTTTATGGTGATGGGTAACTTGATATGGTAATGGGTGCATTAATTGTGAAGAAAACAAAATTACAACATGACATTTTATATTAATAGGAAAGATATTAATGGGATTGATGGTTGTTTCTCAATCTTCAAGTTTTAATGCTAACAATGCAAAGTTGTGATATTGCAGATTAGGTCATATAAGTGAGCATAGATTTGAGATATTAAACAAGGGCTCTTAAATGAAGATGTGGCTAAAAATATAAAGTTATTAGTCTTGTGTTTTTGACAAGCAAAGTAAGGTCAAATTTGGTTATGATAAGCACATTTCTATTAGTATCATTGATTAAATTAAATAAGATCTATAGGTCCAGCTTCGGTTCAATTCCATTAAGGATATAGTTATTTTGTCATATTCATTGATGATTACTCAATAAATGTACTGGTTTATTTTTAAAAATCAAAAGATGAAGTGTTTAAAAAGTTCAAATAGTGGTAGATAATGGTTGGAAAAACATGGTTAAAGATAGATCAAGAGGCTCAAAATAAATAGTAGATTGGAATTCTACAATAAGCATTTGATGAGTTTTTTTTATAAAAAAAGGTACAACAAGGCACTGTATTATATGTTATATACCACAACAAAATGATGTTATAAAATAGATGAATTAAACATTCACATTGTGTGCTTGACACGTGTAATTAAATGTTGAATTTATGAAGCAATTTTGGGCTGAGGAAGTTAATGTTGTTGCTTATCTTGTGAATACATCTCTATTGATTGAAGTAGAATTTAAGATTCCTGAAGACGTTTGATATGATTCTCCCTTTAATATAAATAAGACATAACCATAACATATAACATGGTGGATGACAATAAGACAATTAGAAAACCTATCATATATCTAGCATATATATTATTATTGTGGTAAGTATGTTAAAGAGTAATCATAGAAAAGCTAGTTAGGAAGCTCATGAGTGGATTATGTGATGCTTGAAATATTCAAGTAATGTTTGCTTGGCTTCTAGTTTGGGAGCTAGAACAATATCAATTGAGAAAAAAGTATCAACACTTTATAGCTAAAGATAGTGTGCTTGACCAACAGTTTACTTCTTACGGACTGACCTGATGCGAATGGAGCTAAGTTTGAGTGCGAATAACTTAAAAATATCTTCACAAATTTGAGACCCTTCTACAACACCTTGTGGTTAAACCAAAAAAAAGAAAGATAGGGTGAGATGGAACATTAAGTAATTAAGGAGATATAATTGGAAAAACTTAGTCACATTTACTTTTTAGTATCATTAAATAGGGAGGCAACCATCTTTCAAAGAATTAGAAAAATTAAAGAGAAAGATAGATGTACAAATGTTATAATAAAGGATATAAGATTTCACAATATCAAATTTTTAATTACATTTGGTCCTATCTTATTAAGAATGATTCACATTTTGAAGAATTCAAGTCGATGTGAAGAATAAATTATATTTAATGACAGAGAATGTGTCTTAAATAAAGGTATGAGAATTCAAGTCAAAGTAGAGAATACTAAGATGCACCTTGAATTTTGTTAAAAATAGAATTTAGCTGACCTTAGTTGTACTTTTTATATGTAACCTTAGTTTATAAATACCTTACTATAAGTTATGTAACTTAGTTAATCTTGTCATACTTT
>JANZLC010000008.1:4622940-4643736 GCA_026413385.1 Erythroxylum gracilipes | reverse complement strand
ACCTTGAATTTTGTTAAAAATAGAATTTAGCTGACCTTAGTTTTACTTTTTATATGTAACCTTAGTTTATAAATACCTTACTATAAGTTATGTAACTTAGTTAATCTTGTCATACTTTCCTTTGTATCATTTTTCTTACAATATAAAAGAAATGTATCCTCTTGCCTCTGAAAATAAGTCACCTATTAGTTGAAGTATGTAAATTCTTATGATTTTGTTTCCTTATTTTCTGTCTATATTACTAATTATATTTACATAAAAATTGGTATCATAGCAATTTGCATCACAACAATCTATTTCACAAAAAGTGCACGATGTTGGAAAGCCACCTCATGACTAGCCTCCTTGGGTTGCTTTTGCATCCTTTAGTTATTAAACAAAATGCGGTATGTCGCCTACTTAGACATTGATGAAATTCCTATCACAGTTAGAGACATTATTTTCATATTGTGTTGTGAATGTGTTTTTGTTGGCATTGAAAGGGACGAGGTGGTAGAGTTGGCCACTGTGAAGCTCGACGGTATGGAGAAGTGGTGGTTAAAAGTAAAGGTCACAACTACAGTAGAAAGTGTGACATAGGAACTCATTTGTTATGCACTATACTGCAATAGGTGCATGCAACTCGATGATTCTACCATTTGTTGTCACGCTTTAATCATTTATTGAAGTTCAACTTAAACAACTGTGCTCATAAGATGGATGATGTTGGAAAGCTTGCATTGTGGAATCACCCCTAATAAAACAAACTTAGTCAAATTTTTGTTCACAAAAAAACAATAGACTCTCAAAGATCATATGCTCCATTGTGGAATCACCCTTAATAAAACAAACTTAGTCAAATTTTTGTTAAAAAAAACACAATAGACTCTCAAAGATCATATGCCTGTCTGATTACGACAGTTACAATTAACTTATTTAAAAAATTAAGTTCACAACCGAATTGTAAAAGAAATCAAAATTTACAATAAAGTATAATTAATTAATTATATAATTAAAATTATCTTGACATTTGAAAATTTAATAATCACTTACTACTGAAAAGTGCGTAATCGAACAAGGAGAGTTGCAGTCGCAGAACATAATAGGCCGAAAGATGAGAATATTCTTCCCCCGGTGATGGTAGAAAATACGTATACGTAACGAAGCATTCAATGAGTGAGAATATTCTTCCCCCGTTGATAGTAGAAAATAATTATATATACGTAATGAAGTATTCAACGAGTGGCAATCTCGAGGTTCTTGCAATGGAACGAGGAGAATTGTTGGAAGTGAGAAGGGAGAAGAAAGAAAGAAAGGGAGCAGAGACAGAGAGGGAGAGAGTTTGTTCAAAAGACGGTTTCTTAATTCCGGACCAACAATTATAAAAAGGCCAAATATATATCAGACTGAAAGTTACATTTGTTCATTTTGTACCCCCCTTTCCTTTCCTTTCCTTTCCTTTCCTTTCTGGTCGGCTATTTTATATTTCTTATTTTTACTTTTAAGTGGACAACTTTTTAATATATATCAAATAATATATTGATTTTATGAGTTGGTAATATTTACAAAAACTTAATTATTTTGTAAATAAAAGAATGAATCAACTTGACTTGATAATGATATGGGTTTCTTAGACAGAAGCAGAGCCTTATCTTGTGAATAAATAAAGGAAGCACCGAGTGGCTGCATTGCATTGCATCACAAGCAATACAAAAGCGAAAGGTGCTTTGTTTATAATAAATATTCGTTATTATTGCATTGCACCAGGTTCAAATTCATCTTTTTGATACAATCATTGTTAGTATTTTAAGTTTCTAATCAAATGTTGTTTGGAGAGCTCTGGAATTTGCTGGATAGTTCTATGACTGTCTGTCTGTCAGTCTGTCTACAGGAACAAAGGGGCGTGTCAATAGCCTTTTTTGAGTCAACATAAATAAATTACATTAAAAAGTAAAAATATCCAAAACATATTTCATTATTAAATGTTCTTTTACTTTATTTTAAAAATTTATAATGAATTAACGCAAAATTATTAAGTAATAATAAATTTAATTTTTATGAAGCAAATAAAATAGTACTGGAAACCGAATTATCAGATGGACATGCAGATATCAATTCACACATTCCAAGGATGTTGGATCAAACGAATGATTTTGCATTTTATTATTATTTAAAATTTCTTCATTTTATTATTGTACGCATCGCCTTTTAATATGACACTACTTGAATTAATTGTCTATTTTTTAAAAATTAGATTAAGTTATTGCATATTTACACGGTATGTATTTTATAAACTATCTTGTTATTAAAAAATAAATTTATTTTAGTCACAATATCGTGTTAATATTGATTTATAATTAAATTGTTATTCACCTATGAGTGACAATAGAAACACGGATTGATCCAAACTCGACGTTCAAAAGAAGAGATTCTTTTTTTCTTTCCCAATCTCCCCACCAAAGACTTTGGTAACAACTTTGATAACAAGCATGCCAGTGAGTTAACGACATGCGGAACATGTATAGCAGAAAACAAAAAGTAAACCCAATTTGACTCTCATCCTTCAAAAGCTAAGCCACCCTCATCCTCATGTTCCACATATTGGTATTGTCGGTATTATTGTGTGCTGCCAAGTTCAGACATAGTCCCCCCTCTCCCTCTCTTCGGCATGATTCATGAAAAGAAGGAAGATAGTGTGCGAGTATATTCTTGATATGTACGCGCATGATGTGGTGTGTCTTATCTTGGTGATATACAGAGCTAGCTTTGTACTTATTTGACGTTTTAGGTACAGTGACCCATTATTGATCTTTCCACTAATTGTCGCCCTCGCACCCCACACTTCAAAGTTACACTTCTTTAGTGCTAAGTTTCCTTCGTATCAATTCTTTTCCAAGTCAATCCCACTCAGGTCTCAGTCTCTATTGTTTTGATTGAAGATTACAAATTACATTACATGGGTGATATTTTATATAATCTAAATCGTGAAAGTGGGTTTTGGATTGAACAGCTGTAGTAAGTTAATTTGAAGAGGGGGAAAACCATCTTTGTCAAGTCTAAAACTTCACCAACCCACTTGGTTTGAAAGATTTAAGATGTCTTCATTTATGTAACGTGTTTGTATATATATAGTACAATCAAATGTATATGATGAGCTATGACAAAGTCAAATGGGTATATTTTTCTTCTCTTTAACTTTAGGTGATGGGGTTAACATTCTTCCACTTTGTCCCTCTCTTCCCTTTACTATTTTTTGATTTGATTTTTTTTTTAAATATTTAATAATTGAATTTCTGTTGGGTGGGAGGTTCCCATCTCCTTTTACTTTGAGCCATTGCTTTTGTCATAGGGAAGGAATAATGGGGAGTGCTTCCTTAACCCCTCGTTGGGGCCCATTTAGGGTCCAATCATGTGGGCCCTTCTTGTCCGGGCCGATAAAAATTAAAAAAAAACTTGTTCCGTAATCAATAAATTGCTGACGTGGCGTTGCTTTGAAAGAGGTAGGTGTCGTTGAAGTGGAGTGGAGGCTTGGGCCCACCCCATATCAGCCACTTTGTGGTACTGTGACTGTGATCGTGACCGTGACTTCTCTCTCTCACGACCTTTGCTTGTATGGCACACTTATTATTGTATAGTGCTAAGTACCCCTTTTCACATCATTTCACATCTTCCACGCCCTGTTCCTTTCACCCAATAAAAAAGCTTTTAAACCCCATAGTATTCGTATTATAAAAAAATAAAAAAGAAAAGATGTGCACCACTACACTACACTAACTACACTACACCACATCTAGGATCTGGTGGTTAACTTAAGGGTGTTGCTGAAGCAAAACTTCAGCAAAACTAGTCAATTCACTTCAAAATAACAACCTGATGTTAATGTAAACCCTTCTTTGATCTAAAGGACCGCACATGATGGCTTCAAACTCCAAGGCTTGCTTAGTAACAAACTAGTTGTGGAGTATTTACTCACATCAGCTGCCTTTTACTAGTGTTTTAACATGATCTTTTTTGTTGGGTTTGTTTGACTAGTTGTGGGTCTCTCACTCCGTGTTTTTCTTGTGATTAGAGACCCTTTTTTGGGTGTGAAAATATTGAAATGACACTGCTTTTCTGCTACTTTGTGCGAGTAATTTGAACTGTATGTTAGTCAAAAATATAGGGTTTTCCATAACATTATTACTATTATTCTTCTTTAGTTACAGCTGAAACTCTCATAAATTTGTTATCTTCTGTAACTTGTCATTTGTTAAGGCTTAAAAGAAGCGATGTAGTAGAGCACCATTTGATAGGAAACGTCTTATTATCACATTCATATCATAATTATCAGCAAAGGACCCCAAAACTAGCAATAAAATGATTTGGCCAGACTAATGAGATCGAAAAGCTATTATTTGGTCCACTTTGAACACATGATAATGGAATAAATGCTTTCAAAATTTACCCACCATTCGATTTCTTTCAATAAGCAGTCTCTCTTGTTCATTTAATGCATAATATCTGTAAATTGCTTGAGATTATTGTGCTCTTTCTGCAGAAAGAGTAGTACAGGGGACAAAGTGAAAGCCAACCGTTAATCTGGTGCTTGATACTGATATTTGAGAGAAATAAGAAACATGGGTACTTCTTACACAACGTGCAGATTCATGCAACCTTCGTACCCACGCAACATTAAATTCGGTCCTTTAACATCTGCTAGCTGTCAGGACAAGGAACGAGGAAAATGAAAGAGATGACAGTATACATGTTCAGCATCCTCAACACTCTCAGCTCTCATCTTTTGGTGCCTCTAATTGTAGAAAGGAGAGGAGCTGTTTCATCATTGGGTTTGTAAGCTTATGGTCAGTTCAAATTTGCATGCGTATAGCATAGGCCATTTAAAGCGTATATAAATGGAGAACATTTGAATAGAAATACGAGAGAGAAAGGACGCAATAAAAGAGTGGGAGAGAGGAGCAGAGGTTGACGAAGAAGTTGAAGGAAAAGACAGCATATTTTGAAGCTCGAGATAGTAATTATGTCCCATTGGCATATGAAACCCACCAACCCAACAATCCATGCAAACCAAACAGTACAAATTGCGTCTCAGATTGTTTTCATATTAGAGATCTCAGTATTAATTAATGCACTTGACCTTTCCGTGACTCATGAACAGACCTAAAGATGTAAATCTAGAATCAGTCCCCTTAGGTTTGGATCGATGGGTGGTAGGAGAAGTGGCTATGGTCGGTTGAGGGTTCATGATTCACATGTCGTGACTCATGACATTAGAAATTCGGTTCGAAAATAAACTTCTCTTATGTCAAGGTAGTAACGTCGGCATGAGATATTTTGTACCATCGACCGGCGTCATCCTGTGTCGTCCTTCTTTGGCCATAAACTTTACTCCATCTCATTTACCTTTTGCAAAGTTTGTGGCTGACGGAAAATGCCACAGGATGGTGCACGCTTAATGCCACAGACGATCTTCTGCTACCAACGTTTGGGACAAGTACGACACCAATGCTCAAATGACGTTGTTTTGGGCATTACACAAAGTTGGAGAGAGTAATATTGAACAAAAAATTCAAACTTTAAATACGACCCTTAATGAATAAATGCGAAGTATTATAATTTTCTATAACAAGAAATTAACCGTCGCAATTTGTAAATTACTTATTAGAATCTTTTAATGGACTATGATTTACACTTTATAATATTTAAATATCTTATAAATTTATAAAAATTCAATCACAACTTGTGAAGGTCAATTGAAAAATACTATAATTGACTAGGTTTATTTCTTCAACGTAGAGGAGGAATTGGAAAATTGGGCTAACGTCTGCTCAGTTGGTAAAGAATAGAATGGTGGTAGTAATGAAATGCAGTAGAAGAATATAATGAAGCAGCCTAATGAGCAACCTCCTTATGTTATCGAGGATCTGGCTGATCTGGAACTAAAGTAAACTATTTTTGTTTTTCAGGAATTGCAAAAAACTGAGCTAGAGAACCATACTGTTGAATGTGCAAGGGTTGATGTTATTGGTGTAGTTTCTAATACTACCCCTGTTGAAGCTGTTAAAGATAGTCGTAGTATAGAGGATGAAAATACTAGTGATGTCCTTATGGATGTACTTAATGGTTATGTGGAAGTTGTTAATGATGGTGTAGTCAGCCTACAGGTTCCTGCTGATAAAAAGGCCCAGGGAAATTATCAAATAGATTGTGCTCAAATAAAGACTCCTTTAGAACATGTTAAGATAATCAAAATTGTTACAGCTAAAGTATCTCCGACTCAACTTGCAAATGTAGAATAGACAATTATTGGCAAATTTTGTACAGACAATGTGGAGAGTCTGGACAATGAAGTGAATGACTTGACCTCCCAGTATTTGAAACATTGTGAGATAGATTGGACCAATATGTTAACTCTAGTAGCAACTGTTGGGCAAACTGGGAATGTTTTTTATAAGATCTCTAAGGCTAGGCTGGAATATGCACAACAAAGAGCAATAATAAACTCCAGTGAGGACTGTGTGGCTAGTAAGGGTATAGGTGATATTATCTCTCATAATGCAGAATAAGCAGAGGATTGTGCTTCTCTATTAGCTGCAGCCCAAGTCCTGAACATCTCAGGAGATTTTTGAGTGCAGTCCAAAACTGTAAAAAGAAAATCAGGAAAGAAAGGAAAGCAAAATCTCAAATATAAGGGACTTTCTTCAAATAAGGCAGTTTTAGTGTGGAACACTTATAGTTATTTCTTTTTGTTATTTATTTTAGGGACAGTTATTTTGCCTAACTTAGGAATTTTTTAAGGATTATATTGTCATATATGATAGACTTAATGCTTTGAAATAACTGTCTCTAAGAATTTTAACTATAATTAAAATTCTTTTTCATTTTAAAAAAACAAAGAATAAGATAATTGAATTGGGTCAACAGAGAGGAGGAAGGAGATGCTGCGATTTGACTGGTGGATCTTGTCGCCTACGAGAGCCCAAAAAATCGACCGAAGACGCTTAGGATCACATCCATTTCTGTTCTCTGTTTTGACTTTTCTTTTGTTTTGGTAGCTTTCAGACAAATTCTACCCAGGGAAAGAGTCTTTTCATAACCGGAGTCCTGAAATTAGGAAGTAAAGTAATAACATAAAGATAAATGAAAGAACCAAACAATTAGCATTTGGATAAATTGAAAGACACGAATCAGACATTGACATCTACAGAACATGAATCAGCAAGTGACTATTTAATGATCAATAGTTCATATACCCCACTAAATTTATGGTTGTCTTGAATATATGATAATCGCCAGCTTACCTGATAAAGCGTCGCCAACCTCCAATCCAACCCAACCAGCTTCCCCCTTTTCTTTTTTACATGTTGGCATCATTAGATGAGCTTTCACCCATTAGCAACGTAATCATGAACTAAGCATTAGTTCACATCCTAAATACACTTCACACTTTAACTGCTTCTTGTTATGATCAATGTCACAGCTACATACACCTAACCAACCATTAATGAGAAGATAGGATCATAGTACAGTCATGTTTCTTTGTCCTGAGAGGCATTTCCTACCATGATGTTTTTGTTCATACGCGGGTGACAGCAACTCTCTGTTGGGTGAATTTTAGGCTCTTTTTTTGGGCCGAAAGAAACTTGTCCTTATCTTTTTCCAATTTCAGCGCTGCATCTACCTAATATTATCAATAGCATGTGCCATTTATGATTGAAGAAGTCGAGCCTCAGCAGAATGATTTGGATTTTTATTAGTTACTCTGAGTCTCCAAAACGTAACTGCGAATGAGCCCCAACTTGAAATCTGGTGGATCGATTCCTGCAAAAGAGAAGTCAAGAACTTGGAAACTTTGGAAATCGTTCATGCAAAGCTCAAGTTGTCAAGGTCCATCATGACAAGCTTGCTGTTTCATCGCTTACATGTCATGCAACTTAAATCATCATATCAGGAGACATCTCAATTTCATAATTATCCCAACTCCAACCCATATAGTAATATAATCAGCTATCTTACGACCACCCCAAATTGAGAGTCACATAAGAATCCTCGAAACTTGCCATATCCCACCAAGCACAACTCAAATGTGTAGATTAAGAGCTGAAGACATTAAAAGCTCACACATTTTGCATAGCATAAGAAAACATCATGCTCAACTAAATACTAACTGTAAGGACAACACTGAATTATAAAGATATGGCTCAGTAATAGTAATTAACCTGCATTCAGTGTAGCTTCTAGTGACATAATAGGAGAAAAAAAGTAAAAACAAAAAGAAGATGAAGCGGAGACACTCATATATTGAGGTAAAGGAAAATAGTAAAGAAAACAAAAGACTAAAAGATTCTCTCTTATAGACCCAAAATGTTCCCCTAGTCTGATCAGATCCTGAGTTGCTCCAAGCTTTGAACTGTCCTGGTTTCTTCCATCTTCCCTATCGTTGTGGCCCTACTTTCTTCCACTTGAACTTGTAGTTTGATTGGGAAGGGAAAAACACCAGCACTTGGAGGGTCTTCCTTTGATCTATCAAGAGGGTCCTCTTGATCAATGGGAGGACCGTTTTGAACAGCTGGAGTATTTTTCTGAACAGTTGGAGGATCTTCTTTTCTAACTGGTTGTGGAGCTGCATACACAGGCACAGTCTGCCTAACAGTGACTGGTGGAGGAATTCGAACTGGAGTTGCCTGAATAACTTTAGATGAAAGAGTAGATGGTGATGGAAGTGGAGGTGCAGAGAAAACAGGAACTGCTGTCCTTATCTTAACTGGTGGAGCAATGCCCTGGCAAGTTGTCCCAAAATGTCTGATAGGAACATAACGAGCGGCCCCTGCCACAGGAAACTTTTGAGAGTGAGTATTCCGAATCTCTAGTCCAGGTAGTTGTTGAGGTGTGAAATGTCTCTCAATTGCTGCTGGCGTTAATGGAGATCTAGATGATAAAGTTCTGTCAGTTACTGTTGATGATGCCAATCTGTTTCGATGAGCCGTTTTGGGGCATATTAAGGGGAGGATTTTCGACGAAGTAGCATGTGAAGGTTGTGGACTTGTTGGTCTTGGGCTTTGAACTGAGAATTTCCTTGAAAATGGTATAGGGGCATTGGGAGAATTGACCATTGCCATTTTTTCCTTCAAACGATAATTCAAAAGCGCCCGGGATATTGTAATCTGCTCGAGCTCATCATTATTCTCTGGTTCAGAAGAAGAGCTCACATCTTCCTTTGCCACTGACCAAAAAGATAAAACATTAATTATAGTTTCTATTGATGGATAGATTCAGATGCATCCATGAAACTACAAGTTCATCATAAACAACAGAAATTGTTTGAAAAGCTTGGGTATCTAGAGATGTATAAATATGCTTAAACTTGCTCAAGTAAATATAAATGTGTGGAAGGACATTAAAACATGAAATAATTTCAGAATAGTCAATAATGCTTAGCATACGTATGAAACATCTGCATAGTCTTGGTGAAATCAAAAGATACAAAGCAAAGACTGAATCTAAAAATAACTGCAACTGAATAACAGGTCACAGATCAAAAAGAAAATGGGCAGTTTAGTGTGTGACAAACTAAACTGATGCTCCAACAAAGCTAGCATGAGCAAGGGCACATGGAACTTGGTTTATCAGGTAGCACATTCAACTTTAGGTGCAGTGAGTCCGATAATAGTTAAAGCATTCAACTTTTCTTATTTTCCCAAGAACGAAAGAAATGATTTGTAAATCACCGTCCTCATCATTAGAACCATAACTAATTAAAATCTCTAAATCATACATGCAATATGTATGCATAGACTCACATTGTTTAAGAGATGACCAAGCTGCCATTGCTGCATTTTTCTCAGCCTGTTTCTTATTCTTGGCAGGTTCACCAGTGAAAGTAATTCCAGCCAATTCCACAGTCCCAGTAAAAACAGGTTGGTGTCCCAGGCCTGACCTGAAAGTTGTGTATTGTGGCAATGGAGCAGCAACTCTTTGTGCAATTTCCTGGAGAAGATTCTTATACACACCTGTCTCATCCTGTAAATAGAAACACGTCAGTAAAGAACCCAAAAATATGCCAACATCCAGAAACAAGCGATCTCCAGAGTCATGCTCTTCTTTTCCAGTATCCTCACACTTTCATTTCAAATACCAAACTAGCAAAATGGAAATGTTACTAGATGGGGAAAAAACCTAACGTTGTCATAAGCAGTTAAGCATGTAGAAGCATAAATTGCATGCAGCTTAAGGGCATGCTTGCCAAATTGATGCGAAACATCAAGCTGCATTGAAATATGTAACATCAGTAATCACAGGTCAGAGACAATGGTGAAGATATCTACAATATTCAGACTTCTTCACTTCTCTTCCATTTTCAGAGTAAACAATTAGATCAGAAGTTCACACACTGATAAGAAACAGTAAAATCATCCATCCAGCGAACCCCGCGTACAGCTGTTCAATCGGCAGACAAAAAAATCACAAAAACAGTAAAAACACTAGATGGTGTCTTATCACTTGAGTGGACAATTCACATTAACTTCCCATTTCCAACTGTCCCCCACTACCTTAACGAATTGAATATCAAGAAAAATCGTTACTATCATTTTCTAAGGGCATTTCCGCCATTTAATTATATTACCAACGACCACCCTTCACCAGTTAAGCCTCCTCGCCCGCGATCGCCACACCCAAAAACAGACCGTCGATAACCAAACCGTTTAAGCTAGGCAGCGCATGTTAGGTCAAGTAGAAAACCCAGACAAAGCAAGCCAAGAACTCAAAACAGGCTGGCAACGGCAAACATAAGGGCATTTTCGTCAAATTCAAAACAATAACCTACCGCTCCTCTCCCTTTACCGGTGAAGTCCCCTAACAGCGGCGGATAAAGCGATCACCCAACCAGATACAACTTAATCAAAACTAAAAGAAGCAAACTTTAAAAGGGAGCGAGGCAGATAACAGCAGACGCAAGTTACCACTAAAAGGATGAAACGTGTCACAGTCTTCAATGAAACAATAGCAAGCTAGAAGGAACAAGAGAAGAGAGTGAGAGCAACCAGAATGCGAGCGGCTAGGGAATGAGAAGGGCCGCGGTTGGAGAGGGAGTTGAGGGCGACTTCTGCAGCGGAGTGCTCGGCCTGACGGAGAGTGGAGCAGTAGTGAGGGGACTCGAAGATCTCGCCGTTAAAGTTAACGGAAGCCTTGAATCTGGGCGCGTGGTCAGGACCTTCCCTTATGCACGTGTAGGAGGGGAGGTTGAAGCAGCTCCTCTGCGCCAGCTCTTGTAGCTGGTTCTTGTACATTTCTAGATAGATGCTGACTTATTACTCTCTCTTGCTCTACAATTCCCAGTTACTTTTCACTTCCTCTTACGTCTCGAACTCCGCCAGTGGAATGACGGGTCGGATCGGTGAGCAATCGGGTTTTTTAGATCATTAGAGGTGGTTTGGGATATGGTGTAGAGAGAGAAAGAGCGAGGAGGTACGTTCAAGTTCAGTTGAGGACAAAGGAAGGGAGGGAAGAGAGAGGAGTGGGAAATGAAGGAGGGAGAGGGAATTTGGTAATTTACTAACTCCGGATATTATTTATTTATTTTATATCTCTCTTTTTGGTAGTGTTTTTATTAATGCTTTTGTCTCTATGAGTCAACAGAACGTTGGGCTGCATGGATACCATCCTCTCTCTCTCTCTCTAAATTTCCATTTTTTCCTCTTTTTATTGTTTTTATATTATCTATATGCTGTAAAAATTACTTCAGCAATTTTTTAAAAAATGAAAAATTATGAAAAATGAGAATGTTTAAATATAAAAAATTATATAAAGTTGCTGTTTATCTTTTGGCCTTAAAAAAAGGGATAATGATAAGAGATGGATGAATATTTAAATGAAAAGAATTGGCAGTCATAGTCGGGAATAGAAGTTGGACGTGATTAAGTGCGTGATTATCCATCCGTTAGCACTTGATCTTGATGATTAAAGTAAGCGTTTAATTTGGATTTATCACATGAACCGTCAAATCTCATAGAGAGAAATGAATTGGCAAGCACCCACTTGGACCAAGTCTTGGATTGGAGCGGACCATAATAATTAGAGACTCAACTCAAGTCGTCCTCTTTTGTGTCTTAAAACTACATGGATATGCTAATGCTATGCTATGCCTATGCTAATGCATTCATTTAAAACAGAGTCGATGGCATGCAAATAAGCTTTATTTACTTACGTTCATTAATGGGAGGAAAGGAAACCCTAGGCCTCAGTCACGTGATACGTAGCAGAAGGAAAATGAGAGGAATCGGTATCAGTTCAGTTGTGAAAATGCGGTGGCCTCCCACAGTGACGTTGCTCTCTCTCATAAATCATAATGTTGGGTCAGACCGACCATTGGAATCTCCAACATCTAGATGTTCCAAATTGCCCTCAAAAGTTTTCAACTGGCCATGGTCTCTCGTTGTCTTTAGTTTGAGGAAGGTCTTTGCGGTCATAACGGAGCTTTTTTAATGTACTCTGACTATTAAATCACGAATATGCCATCCGCCCAAACCAACTTAATCAAATACTAGTACTTTTGGACTAATCCCAACCACAAGTCTGGCGTCTAAACCAATCAACGCAAAATGAAGTTATGCAAAAATTTAGTAATCCTTAAGCTAAGAAAGTATTTAATAGGAAGGAAGAAGGGAATAGAAAACTCTTAAAATGGCCAAAAAGAAAGTGTCGGGAAAGAGGAGGAAAAGGGGCAAATGCAAATCTTCAAACTTTAACAGCCTAAAAAGTCGTAGACATTAAATTGAGACTTCAGAAAGGCTCTTCCCCCCAATTAAATGCATCTCCACAGAAACCTGACAGGGTCGCTTAATTGCTCGAGTAAAGAACACGGTGAAGCGAGGTCATCAAATCAAAGACGAACAAGAGCAGTAAAAATGAAAAACTTAAAAAGCATACAATCCCAAATGGGTCCTCAGTAACTAATGATACCAGAGACTTGCTCAAGGGTAAAAGGCCTTTGCTCAGAGAAAAGGAGGAAGTTACATCGAACAAGTTCGAATTGACCCTGAACCAGAGCCTCCAGGCACTATAATGTTTAGCAGATGCATAACTTTGACATAGAATAAGCAGCATATCAAACTCAGACAAGACAAGGGTGTGTAGTTTGTGATTACACCTTTCAATCATATCCAACGAAAAATTTGAAGCCTTTTTCAGTAATAATTGCCTCCAAGTGATTTTTTTTTAACAAGGGGTAAAATCAGGTTGAAAGCATCAACCCTCACGCTCATTTCAGGAATTTTATTTTATTTGTTGAAGAGTGAAGAGACATTCTCAGCCAAAAAGTATGGACATTGAATTGAAATCGAGTCAGAACATATTTCTAACCTTAAATGGCTCTAATATACTTAGTATACAAGTACAAGAATGCTTTCGAACTTCCATGTCATAAATGGAAGCAAATAAAAAGCTAAAGTATCAACTGTAGATCATCATATAAAAAAACAGTTACTAATTTATCAGCACAAAAAAAGAGAGAGAAGACCCCATTTATCAGGGACAAAAATAAAAAAAGTGAAATTTTTATTAAAACTAAACAGGAGTATACATGTTCTACTACAAACTATTTTGGGACATCACCATGAAAAAGGGCTCGCTCCCAGTAAAAAGATCTCATTTTCAACATCTTTGATCCATTGGCAAACCCTGTTGCAAGTCTTTATTGCTAAAGCCTGCAAAAGAGACAAAAGGCTCCGCATTTCACCCAATTGCATTTGGTCAACGTACAGAAGAACAAAGCATAAAATTTTCCATGCGGCAAAACACAAGATTGCGCCTCTAAACTAAAACGCATCTAATAAATATCATTATTTCTTTTAAAATAAGAATAAACCAACCAGCATACACAAAGGCACTATCAAGTAGTTAAACCTTATGTCCCTTTTATCACAAATATGGAGTCAAATCTTCATAACGAGTTACAAGTTAGTGCGTCCAACTTTGCGAGTATAATGAGATAAATAAGCCAGAAAGCCAGCTGTTTTGAGTTTATCTTTTGCCTACACTTGAGACCATCAACATGAACATATACACATTAGAGTCAAACCTTGTCCGCAAGGGGATCGAATGCTGCATAAAGCTCAAAATCTGGAGTGACCCAACAAAGTAGAACTGTCGAAGAAGAAAGAACTTAGTGTCACAAGTAAAACATTTCAACAAAACTGAAACAAAATTGGAATTGCATGTGCACAGATGAGACGTATATTAATTATGAAGACCGGAATACAGCAAAATGCTTCAAAGAGAGACATAAAGGTTTAAAGAAAATAGGATATAGCTTGTAAAATTTTACAGTAATCACAATTATTTTTTCCCAAATTGAGCGAAAAGAAAACCAGTTTGTAAATTAGTGAAGCAACTCCAGACAATATACAAGTAAAATGAATATATGGAAATAGTAAAGTTTAGTGAGACAGAAGAATATGTTTCCTAAGGAAGGCTGTGGACCCAGTTTTCTAGGGGATCTACTATTGAATTCCCTTTTGCAAACACTAACTTGATCTAATTAGAAACAGAACATCCATACTAAAATAACAAAATTTTTGAGTTATAAAGGTATGCATGAATATTGTGCATGCTTAGAATGTGACAAAATCAACCAGTGTTTCAGAAGAGTATTAATGAACAGCATTTACCATAGTTCTCATCTCTTCTGAACTGTGTTTTGTGGGATCCATTTCCTATATCGTGCATGGAGGCATAAAGTTTCCGGTATGCTCTGTACAATCTGCAGCAGATATAACAACCTCTTTAAATAAAAGAATAAAGCCAGGAACATATCCAACATGCTGTTTAAACTTAATGAACCACCACTAGGTTCAACAATTACCTCTTTTGCTGCCGTGGACTATTAATTGGTGATGAAAATTCAGAAGCTACATATTGATCCAGATAAATACTGCGATATATAAAGTGCCAAAGTCCAGCAGGACCTCCAATGCCAGCAAATGGTTCCCTGAATCTCTCAGGAGAATCTGTAGGTTGTTTATGCTGTCCCAAGCGAGGGGAAGCAGAATGAGGCAGTGGACCAGGCAACTCCTCAACATGCATCCCACCATCTATCATTGATCTTTGGACTTCACTAAGAACATTTGACTTCAGAAGAACCATTTCAATACGGATCCTGTAAAACTTTTGTCAGTTTTTCAAAAATAATATGCAGCAGAAGAGAAAGTTTAAGAAATCATCTAATAAGTATTACAGTCCTATAAATGCAACTGTAGAATAAGCATTGGCTATTGACAGCAATGTTAATCCTTATTCGTAGCAATACAAACCTCAAAAAGGATCAGAAACACTAGAATTGATTAGAAATTTTGTCAGCTGGAAATTTTGGCCATGAGCAGACAGACGCCATAGAACTTAAATGGTTGGCTCATGGCTATCAACAAACCCAATGATTGAAGTGAGTGATATGGCAGCAATACAAACAATCCAATGAGATATATTTTGACATCCATTGAAAGAATCAAAATTGAGGTCCCAATCACAAATACAATATTTCTGTTTAAAGTTACTATTAAACTGAAAACAAGCAGAAAATTATATTGCACAGAGTTCAGGGTCATATATCAGACACTAAATCACAAAATTCTCTCCAAAACGTTTGCTGTTTTGCAAAGAAAAGATAAAACAAGGCCTAGACCTGAAGTTCACTTCTCTACTGATCCAGTATCCGAAGCTAAAGCTAAATGCACTTTCTTCTATTTTGTATCCAGAAATATATCAATATTCCAGTCAAATTTCAGTCAAGATTACCTGCAATCCTTAAGATGGTAAAACGCATCTGAGCTAGTTGTAAGTAACACCAAATATGTGTCAACCTGCCACGAATAAAAGAGAGTATATCAGTTGCAGGACCCACCAAAATTCCAAAGGAAGAACAGAAATTATGATTTATTATGAAGAAAGGATAGAGGTCAAGTTTTACTAAAATCACCAATCAGTAATATAGGTTTTATTAAGTTTAATGTGACTGCAGAACCAATACAACAACAACAACACCGGTATGACTGCAGAACCAATCTTACATCAAAATAGTGGACATAAGCATACAAAAATGCCATGGGATTATATCTTGGAAGGCAAATAGGTGAGAATGATTCAGAAGTCCTGCATGAGGGAGAATAAAATTCTAGGGTCAGAACAACATAAAGTTGACAGAGCAATAAAAGGAAATGAATACATCACACTTGCTTAATGATTCTTGCGTTTACTGACTTTTAGACATAAGTTTAATTGTTAGGCTGACAGATACTCAGAAAAGAATAATGAGTTAGAATATTGTAAATTCTGACATGGTAATAGGTCCATCAAGTATTCACAAAGATGAAAAGTTATAGGCAACTGACTTATCATGAGTGTGAATTAATTAATAGAACGATGTAATGGCCTCATTGATATCTCAGGTATTCCATATAAACTTACTCCGCTTTCACTTTCAAATTGTTAAAAAGCAGTCTCAGCAAGTGGTTACACATAAGATATGGTTACCAAATTTTACAGACCTAAATGAATCTGACGACGTAATAAAATTTGAAAGAAGGAGCATGTCATCTGGATGCAGGGATGCTTTTTGAGCACCGACAAGACTAACAACCTGAAAAGAAGCACCCAGTCATAATGTGATCAAGCAATGAAACAATTTCAACAGGAAAGCAATAGCATATATAGAAAAAAGTGTCGCTGGAAACATAAGAGAAGGAAGAATAAAAAATGTGAAAGAAAAAGAGAAGCAGTTATTTACTTTATGTTTGCACATTAATATTGCAAAAAGGACACCTGAATCGGCAACATCATGCAATATAGCACCTGCAGCTTGTCTAGTTGCGTAAGCAAGGGGAAGACAAGTGTACGCATGAAGAAATGTGGCTGGGTTCCTGACAGAATAAAGAAAGTAAAGCACCATAATAACTACCGTTAATTGTAGGGATGGCAATTTTTTGACCCATGGGCTTAAATTTAGTTGTTTTCAATAGGCCGGCCCATAAACTAGGCCCAACTTACACAAACTTGAAGTCTAATTATTCTAAGCAAAACATCGTTTTACTTAGAAGAGATGGGCCTTGGGTAAGCCTAGGCCTGGACAACCCAGACCCTGATCCAATAAAAAAAAGTAGTTCTATTTTTTAACTTTAAAAAAATTATTTTAAAAAACTAGGTAAGGGCCGGCCCATTGCCATCCCTAATTAATTGTATATAAGTTAGTAAATCATGCATTTCCTTTTTATAGTTCTTAATGGCAAAGGGCTGGTGTTTGAAAACAATAGAAATCCAAGACAAAATTGGAAAGTTATGAGAATTTAAGACCTTTGAATTGTCACCAGAACAAGGTAAATTAAACAAAGATCTAACAAACTTTCACTCCTGTACAAACATTTCAATCGTACATGATATCATTAACACTGATCAAATCAGAGTAAAATTTTGATCTTCCAGAAGTATGCACTAATCTGATCACTAAAACTGTTGAAAAATAATATCGTAATCATTCCATGAAAAAGTAATGTTATCAAAGCGTTTCGCATGGCTAGTACACTCCTTTTTACAACATTGCATTATATGGTTTCATTACATTGATCTGGTAGTTATGCAAATCGAAAGTTTCCAAATTATTCAACACAAAAGTAAGGCATGCCAAAGGGGAGCAAATAAACAAACCAACTAAATGAGTGGATGAGAGAAGAGAAGACAACATCCGTTCCTCCAAGCAAAGGTGTCATGTCAAACTTTGGGTTCTTTTCAAAACATCTGTTTACAGATTTTGTTAAAATGAGTATCATCTGCATGCCACAACAGAATACATAACATGAGAAAAAAGGTGACTAGATAAAAACTAGATCATGAAAAGGATAAGAAATAATAATAAGAACATTCAAGAGAACAAAAGAGAAATGATAACCAATAGTTACCTGACCATAGATAAGTTCCAATTGTCCCCTCAATGATTCATATGGTTCTTCTGTGCAACTAATGCAAACCAAGTAAATTGGACCTTTAACAAGGAAAATCACCTAAAAGAAAAAAATTTGCACCCGAGTCAATAGGTAGACTAGATTAGTTTATCTCGTCTAAGTCATGCTCCTCCAGCAACAATAAAGAGCATGACACCGGACTTTTGACATAGACTTGTTTCAGCTTCAAAACCAAGAAATTGTTGAAGAAATTAGAAGAAAAATGTCAGCTAATCAATTTAGTGAAGATATTTCTGGATTGCTTAATTGCCTGGCAGCTCCCTGCGATAAGGGCCAAAATTAGGTATTTAACATTTTTTTTGTTACCCGAATAAGTTTCTTTAATATAAGCAAAAACATTTCATTTTCAAATACAATTCCCGGAAGAGAGAGATTCACTAACAATACAAACAAAACTTCAGATGAACATATTTACAAACCTGGTGCTTTCCGGCCCTAACTAATTTGACACGATCCCCCCTGAGAAGGGAAAAAAAAAAGGAAAAACTAAGAAATTTCCTAAACAGGGGCCATTGTTTAAATAATTATTACAAAGGATGATAACAGATAGTTACCCATTTTCCACAAAGGAAATAATGGCTTGCAATGTAGCCGAAAATCCTGCCAGCTTGAGTTCATCTCCATATCTGGAAGAGAAATAGAAATGTGAGAGAACGATCATTGCAGATTTTTTGATGCAAGAAGTTACAGCTAATTGGGAGAAACCTGGAATATATAGGTTTGCCAGAATAACTCAGTATAAAAAAATGCTTCTTTCTTTTTCTCCATGATATAGAAGCATCATCCTGCACTTCATTCATCAAGTAAACAGGATTTTATTGTACAGCAACCATTTAAATATACAGTCAAGCATAAACTAATTTAACCAAAAATTAAAGAATAAGCACTTGTTCGTAGTATGAAAAAAAACCCGTCCCATTCATTCACTCATAGCTCCAGAAGCCCGGTTCTCTTTTCCGATAACCTTTCATCATTAATCATTGCATATTTGCATGGAACTAAAAATAGAAAGAAGTAGCAGACCTCATCGACATGTCGTTTCCCCGGAGTCCACGGCGACTGTGAGTCCATGACGGCAACATCATTGCTAATTTCCACTATCTCATCATCTTCGCCACTAGTCCCTCTCTCACCAGCGTAACCACTACTGCTAGGGCTTGAAGGTCCGTCCATTTCCAGCTCCGAATTCGTCCGCCTCCAGCCACAACCGTTCCTCGTCCCGCCATCGTCATCGACTCTCCTAATTTCTAGAATCCCGTCGCCATTCACTGATCTACATAACGACTCTTCTTCTGGCGGTTGTGCTTGCAGACGGCTACTGGACTCTGGTTGCTCCTGTTCTTCGTCTTGGAGAGCAGTGGAATTGAACCGCGTCTCGATGGGCTCGCTGTTGGGGAGGTCGTCGGTGGTGGACATTGGGACCCGAAATTCGAAGAATCTTAGGTCAGGGGTTGAGGTAAGGTGGCTTAGAGAGAGAGTGGTGACATAGACGCAGACTTGAGTGAATTTTGGAGTAGGTAGTTGGTTGGGGCTCGTCTACCAGTCGTCAGCGTTGGTTTCGAGGCTCCGCGGATCGATCGATTGATGAGAGAGAAAGCGAGTAAAAGACAGACCTCTGACCAGTAGGTGTGTTGGGTCGGAAACTTGGATCCGACACTAGATGAATTATGCATCGGACAAAACAGTTTGGTTACGTGTCGGGCTTATTGCTTGGGCCCGCTATAATCTCCCATCACTTCTAAAGGGCTTTGGTATATCAAATGGTCTTCTCGAATGCGTTCCTTTTCCACTCCGTCGGCTCTCAAAAGGTTGGATTGCTATTTGAATTCCTTCAAACATTTGTTTTACATTCGTCAATACTATTCTGCTCCGGAGATGGTAATTATTCGAAATGGGCTGTTAGTTCCGACTCGATCCGAAACCAAAACAACGTTTTGGACTTATTTCCTACTGTTCGGATCGAGTGGTGTCAGGCTTTTGGAACTCGGGCCAGGCCTTCTCTGATTTTGTGCACATTCCGTTTCCAGAAATTATGTGCCTTAATATCTTTGACAGAAATGGATGCATGATCATTCGCGGCTTTTAAGAACCTGTATAAGATTTTAAGAATCTAAACAGTACTTGTTATAAGCATTATTAGGGCATTTCCTAAACGGTCGAAGTTTGGCCGTAGCTTCCTAGATCGGTATTAAATTTTACATATGTACTTATGTGATGTATATATAAATGCATGAATAAAATAGACCAAATCAAATTGCCACACACTAAACAAAACAGAGGATTCGTTTACTTTAAGGGCTTGTTTGTTTCCCATGGATTTTTGTCTGAGAAAGTAATTTTTAAAAAAAAAAATATATTATCATGTTTTCCTTATTTTTTAAAGTAATTAGGAAAACTTTCCTAATTTAAAGAAAATAGCAGCATTTTACTTTGATTTTAAATCCCAACATTTCCTCACTATCTAGATTACTTTTTTTAGAAATTTAATCTAAAAATACGCTAGTCAATTTAACCATTCCTTCTCACTCAACTCTACGATAACTCTTTTATAAAATATTATTATTAATTAATATTACTAATTAATATTAATAATAATAATAATAATTAATTAGTAATTAGTAATATTAGTTAATAATATTAAATAATAATAATAATAATGATGATGCTAATATAATAATATTAATAATTATTATTAATAATAATTAATATTAGTTAATAATATTAATTAATAATGATATTATATATTAATAATAATCTTATTAATTAATATTACTACTTAATATTATTAATGATATTATTATTAAATATTATTATT
>JANZLC010000008.1:4587039-4612019 GCA_026413385.1 Erythroxylum gracilipes | reverse complement strand
TTAATTAATAATTAATTCATAATATTAATAATATATAATAATATATAATATATAATAATTAATTAATAATATTAATAATAAAAAATAAAAATATTAATTAGTAATATAATAATAATATTATTACTTATTATTAATTAATATTATTAATTAATAATATTAATTGTTATTATTATTGGTGTTAGGTTTAAAAAGATGAGGCTATTTTTGACATTTCCAATTCTTGTCCATAGGACAAGAATTTTCGTACCTATGTTTTGAGAAGGACAAAAATTTGTGTCTTCGTCCTCTGCGGACAGAACAAAAATTTCTGTCCTCGGTAAGCAAACACCCCAAAGGACAGAACTTTTCCGTCCTCGTCCTCCGTCCTCGCGTCCGAGGACGCTAACCAAACACTACGTTAGTGTGCATAAGGAATCACTACATTGGATGAACTCTCATACTGCCACTGTCGAGACTCGAACCTAAAACCTTAGACTCACTTTCCTTTCCAATAACCAACTGAGCTAGGCCAAATCTTACCATTGCCAGGACACGTGTTCTGATCCTCGGTAATCTAAACAGGACCACCTTTTGTTCTCTTTTCTAGAACGGGCTCAGGTGAACACCCCCACCTTCACGTCCCGACAAATTTGTAACTGGCAGTACAATATTTGTTCTCGTAAAGAGACAAATCTCGCCCTTCCCAAAACGCCCCTAGTTTTGTCCAGTAGCAGGGATGTTTTAAGAAAACGTCTGATCATACAGGTGGCATTAGTTTACGTGGTTAGTGGTTTCGCTGACTCCTAAAGTTTGCAAAATCTTGGATTGCATGATCAAACATTCAGTTACGTGAATACTGTTAGTTAGACCTTAAACTCAACCAAACATCATTTTTATGGAAATAAGCCCGACAGTTCCAAATTGGTTCTAACTCTATTCGTTTTCTAACTATTTCAAAAACGAAATTAGAATAAAAATCTCTCGTTTTCTAGTTTTTCACCTTAATTTTGATTTAGGAAATCTAAAAATAGTATCATTCGGATCTGTCTAAGTGGATAGCTGGAAATATCCGACGTGGCATTTAGTTTGAAATTCGCTGGGTGTTGTTTGGTAATTTCAGTTGACGTGAACTTGCAGAGAAATTCAGAAAAGTGAGGAGATATATAAAGAGGGAGGGGGAGGGGAAAACCAGCCAGTCTTATCCATAAATGAGAACCAACCTTTATAAAAGGAGGTCGAAACCCCATCCCATCGAGATCCAAAAAGCAAAGTAAACCCCTTTGTTCGAACGCGCGGGGAGAGAGAGCGACTCAAAATTTAACACACAGGAACATAGAGAGAGGAATTGAGGGAGACCCAGAAAATATATTTGCTAATGGCCACTGGCAAGAGTTACTTTGCTAGACAGAACTACCGCTTCCTTTCCCCCGGAGACCAGACTCAGTCGTCGCTCACTCACGAATCCGGCTTCGAACTGGATGAGTCCGATGTCTACAACAACTCCGTTACGACTCGGTCTAACTCGGTGGAGTTTAGGAAAACAGTCCAGAGATCGAGGCTGAGTAAGAAGACGACAGAGGCGGCGAGGAGGACGGATCCTGGGGATAGTGGCCTGGGGAGGCCGGCGTCGCTGCCGGTCAACATACCGGATTGGTCAAAGATATTGAAGGACGAGTATAGGGAGAATCAGAGGAGGGATATATACGACGACGATGACGTGGACGACGACGATTGCTTTGAAGATGGAGGGAGGGTCCCACCTCATGAGTTCCTTGCGAAACAGAGGATCGCGTCCTTCTCTGTGCATGAGGGGATTGGGAGGACGTTAAAAGGAAGAGATCTGAGTAGGGTGAGAAATGCAATTTGGGAGAAGACTGGGTACCAGGACTGAAAAAATGAAAGATTTGTGGGGTTTGAAAGAAACTATGAGAAAAAATAAACGCGGTGATTTTGATACTGTAGAGATACGAGAGGGGGAGATGTTCTACTACATGATTTTTACTTTTCGAGACTTGCCATTTTGTTCTAATTTTCATCTGCTTTCGCAATTTTTTTCCCCTTTTTTGTGTTTCCTCGAAGATTCTCTATTTCTTGGGAGAATCATTTTGTATTCATTTTTGATGACTTTTTGAATACTGGAAGCGAAATTGCTAGTGAAATTTCAGTTCTGAGCATTTCTCACGGTAGAGATTTCTAACCTAAATGGAAGAGGGGAGCGTAAGAGGATGGTGACTCCGGTTCAGCCATCAAATAATTGGGTGGGGTTTGGGTTTGGGTTTGGGCTGACAATCATGGTTAATAAATTACAGCATTGAATAGTAATCGACTATCATACCATCTACTCCTCATTCAATTCACATGTCAAATCTACCTCTCTCTCTCTCCATTGATGTCTCATTGGCTGTATGGGCTATTAAACTCAACCTTAATTGTCTATATCCGATGGCAGTTAGATGAATTACTATTGACATTAATCTTGGGAGACGAGAGGGTCACACGTACATCAATCTCACGTTTTCATTAAAGGCAGAAGGCATTATATGGTTAGTGGGAGGCGAACATTGTAGAAAAGCTTATCTACGGGAAGGAGGATAAGGTTATCGTAGGATTAGACTTTATCCATAGGATATTTAAATTCAGGATTGTTCTGATATTATATTACAATCTAGGGGTGAGCATGGTTAAGTAATCGAAATACTGTTTCAACTGTAGTTTCTCAAAATACGCGATCACGTGAAAGCCATGCTCCAGGGTTTCAGAATTCTAGAACAAACACTTGGATTAAACTTTTACGATCGCGTAGAAGAAAATGCTCGTCGTGTTTTATGTACACGTGAGTTGAGGCTTTGTCTACAACTGCAGAATTTGCTCCATTGACCTCAACTCTGTTACTCCATTTTTACCAGCATTTGCCACCTCTAGACTTTAGCTTCTTTTAATTATAATAATGAGTAATGACTCCCACCTTCTATTCACCTCCGGGCCCTGGGGATGGGGATGACAATAACCTAAATCGATCTTTCAGCGTTAGGTTTGGATTGAATTAAATGTGTAAACTTTCAAAGGAAAACGACCCCTAACACACAAGGACAAATTTATCACAAAGTTTTGGTATTTTGTGTAATGGGTGGTTCATATGAATGAACCACATAAAACTTACTGAAAATGCTAAAGAGAAGCCAACATTCGATAAATAGGTGTAAGTACTAACTCGAAGCACTCGGATATTGGGACAACCGCTGCTTTTGGAGGAAATGATCACAAAGATTATGCGCCGTAGATCCAACTTTTGGCGGGGCCCAGAAATTGACATTTAGTTGACTAAACCATTGGGTAGCCCATGGTTTTGTTGTTTTAACTGCGCTCACACTGCCGTTTTCCTAGTTCTGTCCCTAGTGCTACTTTATGGTGAAATGACACTCTGTTTTCAATTTTTATTTTAACCTTATCCTGTGGGGTTATGGATGGTGTTGACACTATGTTGTCACATTCGACTTCATTATGGTCAATGTGGAAAAAAGAAAAATGAAATTGAAGAAACTAAAAATTCGTCCTCATGTTGCAGGACATCTTGGCCATGGAAGGAAGTTCGCAAGTCGCAACCCCACAAACTGGGAAATTGTTCTGACAGCAACAGGTCGTAGGGATATTTCTCGGAAAAAAACAGGACGTAGGGACGAGATAGAGCACCACTCGGAAGATAAGCAATGTTTTGGATTGAATACGATTACTGGAAATTTGGATACCTAGCACCTATACTTTAGGATTCATTTCTAGTAAGCTAATCAGAGTCGGCGATTGTCCACTATCCGGTTCGGGATCTTACAACAAAGAAGATAAGGTCACCTTAAGAGCTGAACCGAAGCTTCTAAGTATGAACCAGAACCAAAATGGATAAATTTTAAAGCACTATAGTTTTAAGTCTTGTATACAAGTTTTTAAGGTTGAAGATGAGTTGCAAGTGTAAAACGAAGTACAAGCTTGCGAAGCAGCAAAACGGATTAAAAGTTTGAAGCAAAGTCCAGAAGTCACAAGCTTGGCGATGCTGTCCAATAAGCTTATTTCAGGAGCCTCCTGTACGTCCATTTTCAGTGTAAAACAAAAGATATGAAAATGGAGTAGAAAACCTGTTTCGTTACAGAACATGGGTTAATTAGTTCAATCCTTCTGTTAAACCAGCCAGATACATTCAAGCATTGATTTGAAAGTCTAATGATGAGAAATCATTATCATTAGAGGCAGACAGGATCAGTTAATTTCAAATGCTGAACACTTTACTCGGGTTTCTTTATGGGCCGAGACCTAAGTGATATACGTTATAGAGCCCAAAATGTCATTCCAACATTTTCTCACGAAAACCCTAAAACTTGATTTAAACTAATGAAATATCGTACTCGTTCATTTCTTCAATTTCTGGAAGCCCTAATCACCAGCAGCAACAATGCCGCCCAAATTCGACCCCTCTCAGGTCGTTGACGTCTTCGTGCGGGTCACTGGTGGAGAGGTTGGTGCAGCCAGTTCGCTGGCGCCGAAAATCGGACCGCTTGGACTTTCACCGAAGAAAATCGGAGAAGACATCGCGAAGGAGACCGCCAAGGACTGGAAGGGTCTGCGCGTAACCGTCAAGCTAACGGTTCAGAACCGCCAGGCCAAGGTAACTGTGGTACCATCTGCGGCGGCGCTGGTGATCAAAGCCTTAAAAGAACCCGAGAGGGACAGGAAGAAGACGAAGAACATCAAGCACAATGGGAACATATCGCTGGATGACGTCATCGAGATCGCAAAGGTGATGAGGCCGAGGTCTATGGCTAAGGACCTCAGTGGGACTGTCAAGGAAATCTTGGGCACGTGCGTTTCTGTGGGGTGTACTGTTGATGGTAAAGACCCCAAGGACTTGCAGCAGGAGATTGATGATGGTGAAGTTGAGATCCCTCTCGATGACTGAGATGTGTCTCAGATGTTTTCTTCTTTTTCCTTTTTCTGGGCTACTCATTTTTGTCCTTTTTTTTAACTTTGCTTTTCTTTGTGGATTTTGGTTTCTAACTATGCTGTTGCTGATGGCTTTAACTAACTTTGAGGTGATTATGGGGATTAATTATTCACTTCTCCAATTCACTGTTAGCTTTTTTCGGAGCTTTGCATGTTGGGACGGTGGACTTATATCTAGGGCTCCAAATTATCCGTCTTTTCATGGCATTTGATATGCTTTATGCTGTGAATGTTATTTAAATTATTGTACACTTTAAAAATTGAATCTTTTTTTAATTTTGTTGGAACTTTGTAGATTGCCTGCTTTTCGTACCTTTTTTTTGGGCTGTATGGAATGCTAGATAAGTCACTCCGTATCTAAAGAATCATCCATTCATTGGTGATCGTATTGCCCTGTCTGAACTGTTTTTGGAACGAAAGTTGTGTTCTATGAGAGAACTGCCGCAAATGCTTCGCATGTGACCTATTTATTTTGTCTGAATTGATGTGCATGTTGGTTTCTTTCTTATAATCATTTATCTGGAGATGTAGACTACTGTGTAATGGATGGCAGGAAGTTAGTGAACGATGCTTTTATATAAGATTCATGCTTTATATTCCTCGCCATCTGGTTTAGCTAGAGAATAAAAGGATGGCTAACTCTACTTAATCTTTATCCAACTGTTTGGATTAAGTCTACTTTCTCCTATATTTCTGTAATCTGTATTGGGATTGCCCGTATGGTGTTTGTGTCCCCTAATAACTGTATCGTATGAGTGATCGTGAAAAAGAGGGAGGGCTTGCGATGAGACAGGTTTGTAAATTTTTATTCTACAGTTCAGAATGAAATAGATCTCTGTGCTTCTTATTTCGCTCTCTACAGTCATGGGCTTTAGCTCTACCTCCTGATTTGTAGAGCACAAAAGTCGATGCTTAGAGCGAGCCCAGTTTTAGGTATATGATCGATTCGAGTGAGTTCATAACTTCTGGATGATGTAGAACTCCTTGCAGCTCTTGTTTACTATTAGTTCACATCCCACGGTGGGACTAAAATGAAGAATTGTATCACACTCAATAATAACGTTATGGAATGTTCTGAGGAAAGTTGTATGATGGCGTCTTAATTGGCAGTATCCAACATAGATTGCAAACTCTTTCGGAAGGCTCACACTGAAGTTGTCTAGGTGTTTTCCAAACGTATCCATCAAAAAGTTGGAGGTCTAGTAATCTGGGAAAGGCCTTAAAAGAGTACGATTTCCTTCACTTACACTCATTAACTAACCTTGTTGGCGTGACTCCTCTTGCCATCGTCAAGCTCTGCCTCCCTACAAGTACCCTTTTGTCTCCTTTCTCTATTGGAGTTGTTATCAATATTATCATCTTATCATTATAAGATATACTTTATTTTATTTTTGATTATATATATTTACTTACATTAGATTATATACACACGAAATAAAAAATTATTTTTGTCATTTTCACTTTAGCATCTCCAGGGAATGTTCTATAAGCACACAATTTAGACCCTGCCTTTTGGCTTTGTCGTTTGGATTGTTGGATTGAAATGGCTATGGAGATGAAACATATGAGGAACTAGGAAGCCATAGATTGAGGCGGCACCATCTCTTCTTGATTTTCCGTTAAGGCCGTCTAATTCTCCATAACTAGAAACCATTGCCGAGGAGAGAGCCGAACAAAAGGAGAACTTCTGATTCAAGTTCAGGATTTTGTCTACCTGACTACTTCTGGACCGAGGGATGTAAATTGAACGGCTCAAGAACACAAGGGTGGGAAGTCATGTTAGCCATTTTTCTACTTCTCACCTTGGTGTCTTATATTTAGTTTACATACATTCTGAACTACACTTAGGTCAACTTCTAAATACATTTCTGCATATGGATTCATATGACGTAACCATGTTAATAATCAATCTAATTTAACCGAGTATTTTCTGTAATTTAAGTAATCATGAAGCTAAGGAACAACCACTAATTTATCTTAATCTCAATTTTCTATTCAAGAAGGGCCACCAAACGATTGAATAAATTATCACAGTAGGTAGTCCTGCATTTGCAGGTGGACAGAAAACATCTTGTGGCCATAAATACGTCGTCAGGCTAATGGGCTAAGTCACTAGAATCCTCCCAGTATGACCTAATTTATATATTAACAAAGTAGGAAAAACGTAATACAAGTTTACAACATCCGCCGCAAGAAAAATATATTTTATCGACGAAAATTATCGATTAAAAACAAATTTTTTTTGTTAAGAAACAAATTTAGCGATACGAAAAAAAATATAAAAAAATGAAGGTAGATAAATTTTAGGGACGAAATTTTGTTATTCCATCGATAAATTTACAATTTTTTAATAATAAAAAATATTATATGTCTATTTCAAAAAAAATATTATATGTCGATAAAAATATACCCATAAAATACATTATTTCTTTTTAATTGAAAGTTTGCGAGCGGATGATTTGGGCTATTACATATAAATTAGTAAATTTAAATCACTATCTTCTTTTACAAATTTCTATATTAGGTACCTAATAAGGTTATGGTTCTTAACAGACATGACCTTAACTATTCCATTTTTAGTCATGTACTGAATCTTCATAAAGAAATCAAACTAATGGGAGGATTTAATCTTCCTTAATCTATTATGTCTCTATTGAGTTAGGTATGTCAATGATATCTTTGGTATAATTGTCCAATTTCATTCTATTGTATGAAATCCTTTTTCTATATTAACTCCTTTAAATTGACTTTAGGCTAAGGTCGAGTCATATTGTTAATCTTAATTTCGATGACTAGTTCTAGTTTCAAAATACCTTCTATATAATTGTACATTTTTCATTTCAAGCCTTATGAAACTACTCTAGGCATTTTCTTTAAATTCTAAGAGCTAATATTCATTCTAGGCATTAATCAAATCTCACTAATATCTCTAAGAGACATTTCATCAAATAATTCATAGGCAACTCGAATTCATCTCTAATTAATAACAAAACTATTGCATTTTCCTATTATTCACCAACATAAACATATTCAAACAACAAATAAACCAACCACAATAGGTAAAAACGCAGAATACCCACATTCCATCAAAACAAAAGCCACATTCATATATATAAGCATTTAACAACGAATTTTTCAGAGACAAAATAAACCCGAGAGCAAAGCACCATAAACTACTATGGTACGTGGTTGCCTAAAGACGATGCACGGTGGACTGAAGCAACGAAAAATCAACGTTGGATGCTTGGAACCAGGAGAGACTGACGACGTTGAAGAACAAAAGAAAATTAAAAAATGAAACAAGAGGGAGGTTTTCAGGTAAGTTTAGGCTGATTTAGAAACGACGTCGTTTGATTTTTTGTTAAAATGGACAGTTATCGACGAAACTGATTTCGTCGGTAAATACCCACGAAAATTTCTTCCGTCAATAATTTATATGTTTATTTTTCCCGTAATGAAAAAATCTTGAGGATAATTTCTTTTGACGTTTATCGATAAATGTTTTGTCCTTTGTAAAAATTATTTTTTTGATAAAATAAAAATTATTTTTTTCGACAATTTTATCAAAAAAATAATTTCTATCAATAAATTAGTACGAAATTTTTGCTGTGAGTAATTTTTCGTGAGTAATCTGTAATTTTGTTGCGTGCTGAAAATAGAGCTGAAAATTTTAATGTTGTCTGGGAACTCTAAGATGCAGTTTCTGACACGTGGTTGCTCTTCCAGTCACAAATTAAGTCCGAAAGCAAAGCCAAGTCGTAGACTTGGGGAGAGGATAAAGTAAAAGAACGATAAGTTTGATTGCTGAATCATTTGGAAAAACATGGAATCAGACAAAGACGGGGTTTGGCAAAAGTCGTGGCGATCGATGTGGTCGGTTCATTACATCACCACTTCACGAAAATTAATAGACTGGAAAATGGGTCGGCTTTTATTAATTCTATGATGAAAGTGAGCTTCTTCTTGTTATATCCATCAACTGTCAGTTGAATGCCTCTGAACTATAGGTGAAGTTAGCTAATGTACATTGACAGAGACATGATAATTCCATTCCAACCAAAAGTAAGCTCGATAATTTACACTCTAAATTCACACTAATTACGTCCTCTGAAGCCATAGTTCAGGTGGTAACCTACAAAATTAGCTGGCCACCACTCTTCCAACTTTCAAGTAGAGTGAGGTTGCTCAATAATTCATACCAACCCCCAAAAGATTATAATTTCCCAAGTTAAACAAGCTCTACATGTGGATTAGCAAACCATTAAAAGCAATTGATGGTATCTTTTTTCTCAATTCAGGTTTGCTGTATTGTATTTAGCTGGACCTTCACTTTGTCTCTTCTGTTTTTTTAAGCCACGTCCAGATAAGATCAACCGGCTAGCAATCATCAAGGACAACTCTGTATGAAATATAATAATGATTTGAGGAATCAAACTGTTGTTTACTTTTGAAAGGATAATGTTAGTGCTCTCTCTTTTGTTTTGGTTGGTAGCTTTGTGTTGTGTAGTGAAACAGAAATAATAGAAAATGATGTTACTGGAAGAATCTTTCTTCTAAAAAATCATTTTAGGATGGAAAGCAATTTTCATAAAATTTCCTTTTTATTTTTAAAATTTTAATTGTTAGACTTTTTGGCTTAATTGGAAGCAAAACATTTCAATAAAGAAGTTATCCAACCTTGGTTTATCTCAAAAGAATCAGATGTGAAGGATGAAACACTACAAGAAAAATAGAGTTTAGCAACAGAAATTATCAATAAAATATGGACAAATTTCGTCGGTAAGCTTATTTAGCGACGGAAAATACTGACGAAAAAAAGCGTCAAAAATATGACTGTCGGTAAATTTACCGACGGAAATTTTGTATACCGTCAGTACATTTACCGACAATTATTTCAACCGGTCAGTAAATTTGTGTTAGAGAATTGCCTACGGAATTTTTTTCCGTCAGTAATTACCTACTAAATTTTATTATGTCGATAAATTTGCTAAAATTATTTTTTAAATTTTACCTACAAAGTGTTCAGTTTCTCTGGTTACTTTATATTTCTTGACCAAGACATTCATGGAGATATGAGAAGTTTGGCTAGTGTCTATGGACCCATCTAAGTTTTGCTTCGATAATAAACTGTCTCGTGATTAGCTCCTCAAACTTGATCAGAGAAATTGTTCGAGTCCAAGACAAAATTTTTGCTAACGACAACCACCTCGCACTGCTAGAATCAAAAATGTATCACAACATCACAACTAAAATTACGTTTTAACCTTTCTATCACTACCATTTATACTTTAAAGTTTTTTTCTTCCAATGGCAAAATGCACAAATAAACGAAAGTAGTTGAAGAAGAAAACATAGGAGAGGGGGAGATGTCGGGTGAGCTGAGATTTAAAAAGAATTTACCGACAGAAATTTCCGTAGGTAAACTCAAAAAATTTTGTTCCCGCCAATAATTGCTGCCTTTTTACCGACGGATCTCTTATACTGTAGCTAAAGCCTTTACCGACGGAAATTTCCGTAGGTAAACTCAAAAATTTTTGTTCCCGCTAATAATTGTTGTCTTTTTACTGACGGATCTCTTTTACCGTAGCTAAAGCCTTTACCGACGGAAATTTTCGTAGGTAAGCTCAAAAATTTTTAATTCTGCCAATAACTCCCGTCTTTTTATCGACGAATCTCTTATATCGTCGCTAAATCTTTTACCGACGGTAATCTTATTCCGTCGCTAAAATTCATCGCAAAATTTGTCGGATGATTTCTCTCCATATTTAGCTACGGATATTAGTACACCGTTACTAAACGAAAAATTTTTCCGTCAATTTTGCCAAGAGAAAGGTATTTTTTGTCTGTAATTTGCAACGATATATTTTCATCAGTAATTTTCCGTTGTTAATTCTTCTTCCCTCCCTATTTAGCTACGGATATGAGAACCGTCGTTAAACAAAAATTTTTCTATCAATTTTACCAATAAAAATAGATTTTTTTATTGGTAATTTACAATAGTATATTTTCTGCCGCTAATTCCAGTTTTTCTTGTAATATTTTTGTTAGTAATTTTCTGTTGTTAATTCTTCTTCCTTCCATATTTAGCTACGGATATGAGTACTATCGTTAAACAAAAATTTTCTATTAATTTTATCAATAAAAATAAATTTTTTTTAGTAATTTTTAACAGTATATTTTTCGCGGCTAATTCTTGTCTTTCTTGTAGTTAAACTCTCGAGAGCCTTCGGGATTTGGTTCTTAACTTCAAGCCGCCAACAAACCAATGAAAAGAAAAATGATCAAGTATCGGGAAAGATCAGGTTGGTCCTTCAAGGAACTGTCATTTTCCGAGGAAAAATGTTCTTAGCTTCATTAGCTGAGAAACTAGAACCTTACCAAACCCTACCCTTCTCTTATTGGTGTAAATAATGACCGTTGAAACACTTTGTGATAATGGAAGATATACCGTTGGATTAATCTAGGCGGCTTGTTTTTTTTAATCGTGTTAGAAAATAAATTTATGATCATTATATCATTGGAGACATAATTGTATTATTGTATACGCAATACAGAAGAGTACAACACAACACTCGCTTTTTTCATTTCATCTATAAGCTCACTCTTCCTCTTAACCATAAATACCCCACCACTGCTCTACTCTCCGTCACTTCCATTCTCTCTTATCTCCAGACACAAGTGTATAAAGCGAAAGAGTGGCTAAAAGGTCTTAGAAGCACTAGCGTCGAATATGGCTAAGGAGGTTGAAGTTCAAGAAGGAGAATTCTCGGCCAAGGACTACCATGATCCGCCACCAGCACCTTTGATTGATATAGAGGAACTGACCAAATGGTCCTTTTACAGGGCTCTTATTGCAGAGTTCATCGCTACACTTCTCTTCCTCTACATCACGGTCCTCACTGTGATTGGTTACAAGAGCCAGACTGATCCTGTCAAGAACGCTGACCCTTGTAGCGGTGTTGGTATTCTAGGTATTGCTTGGGCCTTTGGTGGCATGATCTTTATTCTTGTTTACTGTACCGCTGGTATCTCAGGTGAGTTCACTCTATACTCTTTTGCCAGTTTGAATCCATATGACTGAATCCTTTTTATCAGTACTAATATCATATATTTATGTATATGCTGTACTGTACACAGGAGGTCATATCAACCCTGCTGTGACCTTGGGTCTCTTCTTGGGACGTAAGGTTTCACTCATCAGGGCGATCATGTACATGGTGGCTCAGTGCTTGGGTGCAATCTGTGGTTGTGGTTTGGTTAAAGGCTTCCAAAAGGCATATTACAACAGGTATGGAGGTGGAGCCAATGAGCTGGCTGCTGGCTACAACAAGGGCACTGGCTTGGGTGCTGAGATCATTGGTACTTTTGTTCTCGTCTATACTGTCTTCTCTGCCACCGATCCTAAGAGAAGCGCAAGAGACTCCCATGTTCCTGTGAGTACCTCCTCCGTGACTCGCCAAATTTTTTTTTATAAAAAAATCCTAAACTAAGTCAAAAGGATATCTAATCCCAAAGGAACCATATTTTTAGTCATACTTGAACTGCAACTTCCAAGTTTAAGGATGTGATCCATGAATCAGCTTAGTGTTCCTTGGTTTTCTTTGTTGATTTTATTACTTACTCTTTTTTAAGTTTTAACTTAAATCGAAGATACTCTATTTTCTGCAGAATTACCTTTTAAAAATATGAAGTCCGTAAGGTTTTCTGATGCGGACAGCAATTCATGATTTAAGTTTTTATGTGAGGAAATTGTGGTAATCGAGACAAATTTGTGAAAAATCCTGACGACAGTATATTTGGCCACTTGGAATCTAGTAATTTGTCACTTTTGGATGAATTGGTCACTGATTATGCTATATCTATCCAAACCATATAAGCAACTGATCTTGGGCGTGAATGAATGAAGGTCTTGGCACCTCTACCAATTGGATTTGCTGTGTTCATGGTTCATCTTGCTACAATCCCAATCACTGGCACTGGCATAAATCCTGCAAGGAGTTTTGGAGCTGCTGTTATCTACAACCAAGACAAAGCCTGGGATGACCAGGTACACCTATACCTAAAATATTCATTCTTGTGGCCCCTTTTTAAATTTCTACACTAATCTGTTTTCTGATGGAAACTTTTATGTAATTTTGATTTCAGTGGATCTTCTGGGTTGGACCCTTTATTGGAGCTGCAATTGCTGCTTTCTATCATCAATACATTCTAAGAGCAGCAGCCATTAAAGCACTTGGTTCCTTCAGGAGCAATGCTTAGAGGAAGATGGAGAGGTGATGGTGCCTTAGAGCAGAATAATCAAATGGATGATGAGTGCAAGTTTGTCCTTATTGCAAGGTCACTTGGAAGGGCATAGAATTGTAAATGAAGCAAACCCAGAAAAAATATTGGTCAAGGGTGGTTTCTTTTTTTATTTTTTCTTTTTATGTTGGTTGTACTTAATGCTGGTGTTATTTATGCTTACTATTACTCCTAATCTCTTCATTTTCCTTAAATTATCACATCCTTCTATTGTGGAATTGTTTGCTTAGAAATCTAGTTAGTTAAATGGATCTTTCTTTTTCCCCACCCAATATTCCTGTCCCTCCTCATAATTACAAGTTCATTTGCTTTGAAGTAAAGATAAACTCGCCCAATAAAGTTAATGGCCAGCTAAACCTCTTTCATCATTAAGAAGGGTATGGTTTTTGCTAAGATGATAAGGGGTCCACTCTTGATGCTATTTCTTATTTTTGAAAGGCCTTGCATGATCTCTCAAAGATGCAGAGAACAACAGTTGATGTAGGAGCATATGAGATGTAAAATGGATATTCCCTTCAATTATACTCTCCTAATGTCTTGTCTGTATTGTCTAAAGAATCCTCCAGAAGTGATTTTTGTTTTTTTTTTCTACTCTCGATGAACTAGAACTCTCTGTCCGAATTGGTAACGGACTTTCTTAATTTTTGTGCAGTGAGTTTTTTTAATGTATGTAGTTTAAAATTTAGGGTCAGAATTTTATTTCCTATAAGAGATCCACTACAAAAAAAAATAGAGATTAGTAACGAAAATTATCGACAGAATGTGTATAAATTTTGTCGATAAGCTTATTTAGCGACGAAATTTACTTGACGGATAAAAACGTCAGAAATATGGCTGTCGGTACATTTACTGAAGAAAATTGTGCATATTGTCGGTAAATTTACTAACGGTTATTTCGTTCAGTCGGTAAATCTATCAGAAAATTACCAACGAAATTTTTTTTTTGGTCGGAAATTATCTAAGGAAATTTTTTTTCGTCGGTAATTACCTATGAAATTTTCAGTCGGTAAAACAGTTTTTCTGGTTACCTTTTATTTCTTGGCCAAGACATTTATCGAGATAAAGGAAGTTTGGCTAGCGTTTATGGACCCATCTAAGCTTTATCTCGGTAATAAATTGTGTCTTGTGGTTAGCTCCCTGAACTTAGTCAGAGAAATTGTTTGAACCCAAGACAAAATCTTTGCAAACTACAACCCACCTCGCACTGCTAGAATCAGAAATTTATCACTACCATTTATACCTTAAAGTTGTTTTCCAATAACAAAATACACAAATAAACGAAAGTAATTAAACACCTAAATTAACTTTCATCCAATATACGAAAACACATTACAGTAGTTGCAAAAATACTTCTACCAAATGACAAGATAACAATGGCCGGAGAAGACAACTCCAACGAGTAGAAAAGGAGTTCACAACAGAGAAACCGGAGAGAATAAAGCCGAAAAGGAGATGCAGGAAGAAGGAAGAAGGAAGAAGAAAATGCAGAGGAGGGATATGTCGGGTGAGCTGATATTTAAAAAGAATTTACCGACGGAATTACTGATGAAAATTTTCGTAGGTTAATTCAATTTTTTTTTATTCCGCTAATAATTCCCTCCTTTTTACAGACAAAAAGAAAATTTTTGTCACTAAATTCATTTATGGACTGAATTTATCGACGAAATTTTTCGTAGGTAAATTCAAACTTGTTTTATTCTGCCAATAATTTTCCTCAAATTTAGCGACAGTATATTTTCTGTCGCTAATATCCGTATAAATTTTACTATGATAAATTTCCTCTAAATTTAGCGATAATATATGTTCGGTTGATAATTATTTATTGCTAACTTATAGTGATTACGATTATTTTTCGTCGCTAATATTTGTCACAATTTTTACAACACCCAATTAAATTAAAATTGCTTTGGAGTGTTGATTGAAAAGAGAGAGATAATCTCCCACTTCTTTAATTATTCACCGCAACTGTTCAAGGCATCAAATCATTGTGGCCAATTGCATTATAATAATATTTCTTTGAAAACGTTGTACTGCCCAATACTTATACTACCCCTACGTTCAGCTTGTACAATGCTGACGTAATGGTATTGCTGTTCTATTTCACATTATTTTCTTAGATTCGGACGACTTGGTAGCTTTGGTATCAATACATAAACCTTTATTATTATTACAGGCTGTTTGGAAATTTTTAAATTGAATTTATTAACAAATTGATTCAATTTATATTATTTGAAATAAATCTAATAATATTAGAATTGAATTGAATTACACGGTTTAAAACAAATTTAATAATAGTTGAATTGAATTCAATTATTTAATAAGATATATTTACTCCTGACTAAAAAATTATGTTATTAACTAATAATTCTTACTTAATTTTCTTTAAATTACATTAAAATAATATGATTTAATCTTAAAATTATAAATTAAAAAATAAAAGATACTAATTTTTGAGTTTTTAAATTAATTATTAATTATTAAATTTCTCGCAATTTTCTCGTCGATTTTCTCACCCCAAAACACTCTTCAAATTTGACCGCCCCTTTGTCGATCACCGGAGATTCTTCTCTATTGCACACTAATCTCATTCCTTTTTTTGCTTCTGCTTCGCTGATACGTAAGCCATAGTCCTACTCATATCTCATGTACATAATAAGCTTCTTACTCTTTTTTCTTCTTCTTTGGAAACGATGAACTCCTGATTTTCATTGACGACAATGAGAGGAGAAAAAATTGCGTCGTTTGCTGTGAAGTGTGTGTGGATATTTTTGGGTTTCATCGTTAAATTAGAAAAGCAGTAACTTGTGGAGTTGAATACGTGAATTAAATTATAAAGAGAGTAGAGGTTTAACCTATAATTTTTTTTTTCCAAAAAAATGAATTCAATTCACGACGTTCCTTACAAGCTGTTAGTAAGTTTCAGATAGGAAGACCAAGCTAACAAAATCTTTCAGTACACTAACACGCAACTCTCAACTTTCTTCTTACTAATGTTAGATCTCTTATAGTTGGAGCCATCTAAAATATCCGACAAACCAAAAAAAAAAAAACTTTAGACGTCTCTTAACTTTCTTTCAGTCTTTCTCAAAGAGCTAATTAATAAATCTGGAGAGTGAGGCCAAAAACAGGTTGGGTGAGGTGGCTCTTGTGGTGCTGATTCAAGGACATGAGATAATACAGGTGTTCTTTATAACGATGGACAAGAAGGTAAATAGACTCCTTGCCTTTGTAAACACGAGTTTTTTTACTTCTTTATCATAAATTATTACAACCTTATCTTGTCCCTGGTATACGGCTTTTAAACTGTAAGCTAGTGCCTAGTTAGGTGAAGGTTGTCGCTGTTTCATGATGCACAATTTGGATTAAATTATGGGGAAGGTGAGGTTTAACTTTTGCTGACATTATGAGAAGGCGTGAAAAAGGATATGCTGAGTATTGATGTCACACTCTCTCTAGGTGGCACTGTTCTGGATGAAAACTTTGTGCTAGGCATTGCCATCTCCATTTTCTTACCTTGCTAAGTATTGTTTCAATACATTACAAGCAAAGGCTAGATGTCTTGTAACTATCAAAGACTAGAAAACAGTAGGCGGAAGATAAAGAGAAGAGAACAGGTTCTCTCAGCTTTCCACTGCTGATTGTTGCCATCTGATACTCATTTTATCATAATTTAACAATGATCCTAGTTAAACATATTTAACCCATTTGCTTAATTTGTAAGCAATGGTTTGCGTTTATAATACCCATAAAGGATAATTCAATTACTTCTTAATGGTATCCGTTATCTTTCAGGCATCTAAACACTGTGAAGCTTCCGGTCCTTCCTAGGTTATGGGTCATAACACTAGAAAACTTATTGCTACTGGGCACATCATGATCTCTGCCCAAGTTGTAAGATGGTAACTTGGTTTATGTTCAGCCCAATTTGATCTGGTCTGAATTCAACGAAGCGATTCAATTGAATAGAACCTTATGTCTAGTTTTTTTGTTTTTTAAGTCAGGTCACGGGCGAGATTTAGGCCGTATAGGTTTCAACTTGGTCTGAAAAGTGACTCTTATATACAAAAAGAAACGTCGTCGCTTTTGATATTTTTAATTAAAAAAATATTTGGACCCGATCGAATTAGAGTTGGGTTCGCTAGTATAACTTTGGGGATATCAACACTTTGAAAGGATAAAGAATTAAAATTTTTATTATATTAACAAAATTCAGGTGAAAAATTGTTTAATGCCAAATTTTATAGTATTTTATTAACACACATAATTTTTATTAATAAATAGAAGTTTTTGAATTGAATTATCTATTTTTTTAAAATTTTAATAAGCTAAATATTGAAATAACAAATTAAAAAAATGTTAGCTGTTATGAGATAAACACAACTCTTGTGAACAGAGCGGTGCGTTGCCCACAACATGAAGTCCAAGAAACTGCAATAAACCCCAGAACAGGTGTCTTGTGCATGCAAATGTGAAATGGTCCCCGTCGTCTATTGTCCTGCATGTCACCTTCGCTGGTCGCACACGCAAAAGGTGAGGAGGAGAGGAGAGGAGACGGAAGTGAACAATGACATTGATTTTAATATGTTAGAGAGAGAAGGCATTCATTTCATAAACTTGCATGCCTACTCCTGTGTCTACAATAATGTCCATAGCTGCCCACTTCTTCATGTACTGGGCTACCAACTATAATTGCCACTTCTAATGGGCATATATGTGTCTCTGGAATTGGATGAAGATCATAACGTGACCTTTGCTGTTCGTTCAAGTTAAGAAAACGGTTCTTTTCAGAGATGACTTTAAATTAATCGACACGGCACATGAACACTAATTATGCCTATACTTCTGTTTTAATTATGCTCATTATAATAGGACCATGATTTTGTACTCCTCAAACTTCACTTCAATTTCTGTGATCAAATTCGCTTCACATGTAAAACATATACTGAAAAAAGGAAGCCAAGTGAATGATGGGTAATGAACCAATGATTTACTCATACACATCAGGCACTCAATTAAGAGAGAGCATATGATTTTGAAGGACACCTCACCAAGAACTTAAATCAAACTCGACTAGAACGCCTGGCCATAAAAATCGCTTAAGCAGATTAGACCAAACCAAGAGTACCCTCTAGGGCATACTGTGAGGAAGTGGGAATAATCCGACGTAAAGCCACAACCACTTGACAAGGCCTTATAAATGCTAGTCCAAAGCAGTCTAACAAATTTCACTCAGAACAACAGCTGGTACTAGTACTAGTATTACTCTACACCAACATCTTGAGGTCAACCACCTTAAAGCCAAAAACTCAAGAACATGGCCCTTCTGTCTTTTTTCTTTCTCTTATTCTCTTCTTTTGCTTTGTTTTTCCTCGGAGCAGATGCCCAAGGTAGAGCTCCTCATGGTCTTGTCTATGAGAACCCAGCGGCATTCTCGCCATCTGCAGTTGAGTTTTTCCATCCAAAAGGACAAGAGACACATTCCGAGAACGCATGTTCCACATCATCCAGTTGCTCGCCACTGCCCGTGGCAGCTCAAGTGGAGGCTACTAAAGCACAAGAAAGTGCAGTGTCCACTTCCAGAAACGGTGACAAACGAATCGGCGGAGGAGGTATTGCCGGCATTGTCTTTGGTTTAGCTTTTGTGGTGTTTTTGGCTATGGGTGCTTACTATGTTTTCATCACACGACGAACAAATATGAGCAGAGCCAACTCTGTACAACCTGATGCTTGATGCTGTTTGTTACTATAGACTTTTAAGAATCTCACAAGCTATATTTACTAATTCTGTAATGATTCACCATTTCTTTTCTCTGGTCTCGTTTCAAACTTTCAGTGTGGGATGTATGTATGATTCTACTACCGATTGGTTGCTTGGTTTTTACAAGTACGATACTGTTAAGACTTTTAATTAATGCTAAGTGGATGAATGAGCCCAATACTTACATTTCCATCAATGCAGCAAGATACAGACATGCAATTGCACTAGATGTCCAAGAAGCCTGAGTCAAAAGAATGCAAATAACATCCTAGGGAGAGCAATGCCATTAAGAAAACGAACATCAGCTAACTGAAGAATAAACAATGGCAGGAATTAGTTAGCCACAAGCTATAACATGAAGCCCTTCTGAGCTTGTCAAATTCATCTGATCACAAACAAAAAAAGTCCAAAAGAACATTATCAAATAAATCCTTTTGATGGAAGATTTGAACAAGAGGCTTCCAGATAACTAGCCTTGAAATTTTATGTTTTCGTCCCGTTAATTCAGTAGTAAGTCGGTAATACTATTGAGTTACCCTCAAGATTTTGACAATCTACTTAGAAGGTAGCGCACTGGAGGTCGTAGTTCATCATCCTTGTCCCTGAAGCTTTGAATTATTGCTTAGCGAATAAGGGACTTGAGGCTTCTAAAATACGAAGTCGCTCAAAATTATTTAATGAGAAAAGAACTAAGTTAGGTCTCTGAAGTCAAGTCAAGTCTACCATAGTCTTTAGTGGTAATGTAACTACGTAACTGGAATTAATTGCAAATACTGCCAAAAACATGGCGCTTCTCTCACGTTGCTCAAGTATTCCATAGAACATGCACAATACTAGCAATATCAACATGTGCAGTTTCAAAGTATGTTGCCATTTAGCAAATACTTGAACAAAAGTCTAACAAGGTCTAGCATTTCTATCAAAGATATTGATGAGATTGATTAGCGTATAAACATAATAAAGGGAAGAAGAATATATTCAATGTACTTCAAAGAGTATAGATAGTAATGTTATTTGTATTATGACTTTATGAATCATACTCCTAATTCTATTGTCCCAACTCCATGGTAGAGTTTTGAAAATGTCAGGCATACAAAAATCAGAAGTTTCATGAGAAAATGCCAATAAAAAATAAAAAATGATACAATGGCTCCACACCATAAGAGATTCTTCTTCCAAACTCTATTCCCTGCCTGAACTCAGAGAAGCGATCACAGGACCAAATGCCTCATCCACAGCTTTATTCCACTTAACTCCAAACTGGGAGCGAAATTCCTTTCCAAATATAGGTTTTATCAACTGGAAAAACATTCCAATCAAAACATTAAGACCTTTGCCATGCACTGCATGGAGTTCATCATTTTACAGGAAAAATGTTAGAATAACATAATCAACAGTCACAGTTCTCGCTCTTTGGGGGCAACAGCGTCCTTACCCCAAAGATGTAGTACAGAAAGTAAGGTACAATGAACGTTCACCGTCCTCACATAACAAGTGGCACATAATGACTTTGCAAAAACTTTGTTGCTAATACTGAAAGACAGGCTGAGTAAGCTCTTCAACATTTCTGAGGATATTTACATTCAGAATACATAAATCACAAACAAATACAAGGATCTATCAGCTTTGTGTTTCTTAGTCTCATGTCAATAATGAAGACAGACTTTACCAGTAAGTTCAAAGAAACCCAAGAGATGAAAGATATCCATATTCAAATACATAACAGTTACTAACTCAACATTGTATTTAGAACACTATTCTTCACCAGGAGATCTACATAAAGCAATCAATGATTATTACAAAGTAAACATTGTAACTATTATCCTAGCAATATATAACAATCCCAATTAAAAATGATCTTAACTAATACAAATTTTGTTTTTAATTAACTAAGAGCTAATTTCTCTCAAGAAGCATGTTATAACAACTTATAATGAGGTTTGAGATGGGCCAAAGGTGCAAAAGGCTACCAAATTTTTTTAAAAGATCTGAGTTAGTTCTTGTTATCTTGATACCACTTTACATCTTGTAAGTTTTTCAACGCAGGGAGCTCAATTGCTCAATAGGAAATGAACCATTAAACACACTGTTGGAGAGATTAAAGAAGCAAAGGCCAGAAATGCCAGAGAGCTGAGGGATGGGAACAGAGAACTGTTCAGAGTCGAGCAAGAAGTTTTGGAGATAACGTAGGTGAGGCAGTTGGAGGGGTGATTGTGGTGGTGGTGAAGGTTAGAGAGGGAGAAGAGAGTGGCGGTGGTTGGTGGGTAGTGGTCTAGTGGATCTATGTCACCCAGCTGGTACGTCACATTGGATGAATTAACAACCCAATAACGAAGACCTATACAATTTTGTAAATATTAAGGTGTAAGGTAAAAGCATACATAATGACAGAATTATTTATATCTTTTACAAAACATTAGGAGACAATTTACACCTTTAGCTTTTGGGACAAGGGTTGAAGAAGATAATTATAGAAAGTATGGTGATGGTCAACATTGTAAGGTCCAGACGATGACTTTTGCCATAGCTATGTCGCCGTTTCTGTAGTTATATACATGTTTGTAAAACATCTGTATTTCAAGTAGCATTGAAGCAAAATCTCTTTAAAATAGACAGGAATAGTTGTGCGCAAGACAAGAACTTTGGAATCAGGTTATGTTCTGTCTAAATTGTATGCCAGAGAATTTCCTTCACGAAATCAAGAAATGATAAACGAGAACTAAAGCAGGCAAATTCGCACCCTCCCCCCACCCAGAAGAAGGAGAAAAGAGGAAGAAAGAAAACTAACAAGAACAAATAACTAAAAGAGGCATATGTTGTGTTTTAATTCTCTTTAAACATGTTAATCTCAAGCATTTTATAAGCGAACCTGAGATTGGGCATGGGACTGAAATGGGTCATCGGCGACAGATTGGCGGATTCGCTTCCGCTGCTCCAGAACGACGATACTCGTCAATGCACTCCCCAGCACGAACCCGAGTATACGTTCCTGCCAAATCCCAAAACCCAATACTTTTTCACAATTTCTACACCCAATCAGTAAAACAAAAACTGGGGATTCGTTTACCTGAGCAAGAATACTGATCATGGTTCGTTTTGATTCCAAAGACTACCCAAAAGATTAGCGAAGCAAGAATTGCGAAAAGGTAAATTGATTAGGCTTTTGTCGTCTGTTCACGGGCTGGATGATCCATAGGTATGTATGCACTAATGAGGCCCCGAGGGTAGTCTATCTTAGCCCATATCCAATACAATAACTTTTCAGACATTCTTAAAAAAACCGCTTAAGACGTACATTACCGTAATCAATTGGACACAGGTTGCTAGAATTTAAAGAGTTACAAAGTACAAACTCTCTACTTCCCAAAGCCTTCTCGCGCAAAACAACGCCAGTGTTGAATATCCCGTCAATTTAAATAATAAGATAATAGGCAAGAGTATCAACGAACGTAAATTTCTAGCATTCGAGATTTTCGCTCTCTTAGACCAAGACGACGTCGGACAAAGATTTGACCGGATATATTCTTAGGACGTTGACTTCATGACCATTTCGTTATAAACGCCTCCACTGTTAGATCTCACTTCACTTTTTGTATCCCTCACTCCCTCCCTCGATCTCGACTGCCGACAATGTCATTTCGCGTCATTTTCCTTCTTTCTCTGGCAGCTCTCCTATTTCTCTCTCAGCTCTCACCTTCTCTGTGTAAAGAAGCGAAGTCCAACCCCGCCGATGACGACGACGAAGATCTCAGCTTCCTCGAGGAGGAGACCGACCACACCGCCAGTGCTCCTGCTCATCAACACTTCCCCGATTCCGACGGATTTGACGACGATGCCGATGACCTCGACGACTTCGACAACTATTCTGATTTCGACGACGGCGATTCCGATTCGTTCAAGGCTCCAGAGGTCGACGAGAAGGATGTTGTCGTTTTGAAGGAGGGGAATTTCAGTGACTTCATTGAGAAGAATAAGTTCGTGATGGTGGAGTTCTATGCACCTTGGTGCGGTCACTGTCAAGCACTTGCGCCGGAGTACGCCGCCGCGGCAACGGAGCTGAAGGAGGAGGACGTGACGTTGGCGAAAGTTGATGCAACTGAGGAATCCGATTTGGCTCAGGAGTACGATATTCAAGGGTTCCCAACTGTTTTGTTTTTCGTTGATGGTGTGAACAAGCCCTATTCTGGTCAAAGGAACAAGTAAGTGTCAGCTTTGCTTGATGTTTCTAGCAAAAGCACGCTAAACTTTAGCCTTATGTATTTAGATTTTATTGTTCTTGTACATTGATAGTTGTTTGGTTGTAAATGTAGGGAAGCTATTGTGACATGGATCAAGAAGAAGATAGGACCTGGTATTTATAATTTAACTACGTTGGATGAGGCCGAGCGGGTTTTGACATCTGAAAACAAAGTCGTTTTGGGATATCTGAACTCTTTGGTGGTACGTTTTGCATTCTCTGCCCTGTAATTATATCTCTCATTATCTCTTGCTGTTTATTTTCTTTTATTTTTGTATTTGATTTTAAATTGTTGCTTGTAGACCTAATATGAAGATCTGAAGCGGGAACATTGGTTCCTTTGGGAAAACGATTAGGAAAGCGTTAGGATAATTTAATTGACTCAAATGTCTTGTTGAAATGTTTTTTTTAAAAAAAAAAAATTAAATCGGGTTGCCAATAGAGGGCAATCCTCCCTTTTGCAAACTCCGTTCCTTGTAGATGAGGATTTGAACTTAGGAACTCTTGGTCTTGGAGTGATTTCCAACAACTAGGCTATTTCCCCATCTCCAATGGTTTTAAATCTTTGGAAAGAGCCAGGTAGCACCCGTTTTGGCTTTTTAATGGAACAAGATTCTGCATACCGAGTTCTCTGACATTGTTCTCTTCATGATAACAACATTAATGAGAATAAAGAAACTGATAGCAAGCTCTGTTTGTATGGATGATCCTTTAATTGCTATATAAATTGAGGCAAGTTTATTTGAGCTTTCAAAACAAATTGTTGAATTTTTCATGTTATTGGAGTTCCAAGTGCAGTTAACTGTTGAGCTCTCTGTCCTTACGTTACTGTAAACATGTAACTGTTATCGTATGATGTACATTCGTTTGCTGATATTCCATCTTGTTCTGAGAGCATACTGAATGCCTTCCTCACCCACTTGTTTCTATTCAATGGAAACAGGGCCCTGAGAGTGGAGAGCTTGTTGCTGCTTGAAGACTGGAAGATGATGTCAACTTCTACCAAACTGTTATTCCTGATGTGGCAAAGCTTTTCCACAACCAGTAACAAAGATCATTGATAAAGTTCTCATGAAATTCCTATGGTCATAAGATAAGGAAGAGGAAACCAAAGCTAGAATCAAGTGGTCTGAGATATACACTCGCAAAGATCAAGGTGATGTGAATTTTTTACCTTTCAAAAGCTTACTGAGGGGATTTGGAGGCTGTTAAGGTATAAGCAAGCTTTATGGACTAAATTGTTACATGAATTTTACTTAAAAATAAGAAGTATTGGGTACTTTGAACTCACTGCTATTGCTTCCACAACAATGAAGCTCATGAGATGAAGGCTACCATGATAGTGAGCAAGTAAAATAGAACTTTCAAGTTTCATTTGCAGTCAACTGATTGCAGCTTTGGTTTTGTTTGGGTTTGGTATATGAATGTTGAACTATTGTGTTGCTGGAATGTATGTTGTTGTATTTATGTTACTAGGTAGAAGAGCTAGATTATCAGGTTTCTTGGTAGGAAATTCGTGGAGGAGGTAGTGCTTGGTTCACGAGTTGAGCTGGGTTTCTTAAGATTTTGTACTACCTTATTCCTTTTGTTGGTAAGAAATTTCTATTCTATTCTAAATTAATTTTGTATAATAATAAAAAAATAAATGAATAAATAACTAATAATAAATAAATAAATAACTAACAAATAAATAATAATAATAATAAATCAAATTAA
>JANZLC010000008.1:4569300-4582126 GCA_026413385.1 Erythroxylum gracilipes | reverse complement strand
TGTAAAGTAATAAATATGTTAAATTTAATTACTTAGTAAATTATGTAAATAAATCAATTTGTGAAAAGGACATAAAAAGAAAATGTTAAAAAGTAAAGGAATAAAGTTGTCTTTTATACTTTTAGTGTAATGAATAGTAACTTACTGTTCATTACACCATTTTAGTGTGTACTTTTGGTGCCTTGGTTGGAGTGGATTTTTTGCACTAAAATATCAAATTTGGTGTTTTGGTGCCTTGGTTAAAGATAGCCTAACTTATTAATGAAGTCAAATACTTGATTTTGGTCAATCAACTAAAAAAATTAGCTAGTCAGCCAACAACCAATAATTTGTTCATTCACCAGGCATTTCTTTTTATTTCTTCAAACGTAAGTCTCAAAATAATGGATGAAAGAGGGAGATGTTTTGAGTTCTCCATAAGTTTAATTGAAACGATGCAAGTTGAAGAAGAATCATGTGTTAGTGTTGATTAATTATTACAAATCTCAGCATTTTTGTTTCCAATTTTTTATTACAAAAAGCATAACAAATTAACGAAAGTAGCCCAAAACTCTCTACATTTATGCGGCTTCTAAGCTAATAAACTGAAAGAAGAGAGCAAATAGCCCCTTTCAGAAGAGGCATCATTTTCGTGGAAAATGAAATAGTACCTCGTTGATATTGTGAGTGTATTATAAGATCATCGTTGTTTTTTTTTAAAATCAGATCTTCTTCTACCTTGTTTTATAAGTACAATTTTGTTGTTGTAAAGCCATAAGTTTCGGAGAGGAGATGATATCGTGAGATAAGACGAGACCGTAAGTCTCTCTGAAATTCAAAATCGCCTAGTATTCAAATATATTCAGTTATCGTGAATCTAGCAACCAAACACCTTTATCTAATAACCGTCTCTCCCCCCACTTCCTATCTCTTTATCTTTTGCTCTCTGTCGCTACTCCGTCTGTTTCAACTCACTCAAATCCCATGGCCGCCAGTTTTTTGTTGTGCGCATTCATAGCTTTCTCGTCACTACATTCCGCCTTTTCTCAGGACCCGCCGGAGCTGCCTCCGTCTCCGGCTCCCGCCGCCAACGTTTCAGCTCCATTCCCTCCTCCGGAGAGCGGATCTCCGTCGCTCCCGCCTTCTGAGTCTCCAAGTGCGCCGCCTCCGTCAGGTCTGGCTCCTATATATACTCTTCCTCCTCCGGCCATTGCGCCGGCGAGTCCTGAAGTTCCTGCTCCAGCCCCGGGGAGTCCTGAAGCTCCGGCGGAAGAAAGTGACGTGAATCACATCGACAATGCGGGAAACGATGAGGCGAGCAAGCCAAAGGGAACGAATGGCGGGAAGAAGGTGGGGATCGCGATTGGATTAATAATGACGGCGGCGGTGGTTGGATTTGGAGCAGTTGTGTACAAGAGGAGGCAGCATAATATCAGGCGATCTCAGTATGCTTACAGTGCGAGGAGAGATCTTCTGTGAATTAATGGTGACTCCGAATCTTATTAACATTTCGAGGTTATTATTTTCTAGATTTTAATCGATTCTTTTTTATATAGTGATTTTATATGTCTATGTTTCTTCAATCGTTGTTTTGTTCTTTCCGAGTGATTAGTGGGTACACGGTTTAAAATTTGAGAGATCCGAGTAGTGGATTGGCGCTGAAGTGCTGAACTTCTTATTTGTTTTTATATAATTCTTAATAAAAATAAGAAGATAAACAAGGGAGTGATCTATTATTTGTCATAATTAGAGCACCACGAGATGAATGTAAGCTATCATCGTATCTTCTCTGTACTCGTTCCCTCGTTACAGTTGGAAGTAAAAGATAATCGTCATTTCACTAGAAATCTGAGAGCCGAGCCGAGCAATTCATGAAATCCTCAGGAGAAAAGTAAAAAAGAAGAATGGAGAATAGATTCAATTCCATACTAATCGAACTTTATATAAATGCATCAACCAAAAGCTTATGTATGAAATGACAGGAAAAAATTTGCCACGTTCTGGAGACTTGTGTACTTTGCTAGAGACCTTAGAAGCTTTACTACATGTACAAATGATCTTCGCTGCCTCTTTATTCCTATCAGCCGAATTCGTACTTCTCCTTACTCATCCGCAGGAGGATCCACCCAGCGTCCATGATCCTTAATTAGCTGGATCAAGGCATCAGTTGCCTGCTCCATGTCTATTCCACGCTTCACCACAGTCTGAAATGCAATCCAACCTCCCATCAATTTCATACACAATCTAACTCTTTAGATGCAAAACAATTTCCCAAAATGGATTATGGATTGTTAGTGTGCAAGTCTGCCTCTGACTTGAATACTAAAAACATGGATGTATGCACTTCCTATTATTTTTGCATATCGAAACTCGAAGCAGAAAATGGAAATGTGTATGTAAAACCTAAATTTATTACTAAGCAGGAAATGGAAATAATGCATTACCTTTCCGACATAAAGGTCAATCTTTCCGGGAGCACCTCCAACATAACCAAAATCGGCATCAGCCATCTCACCGGGACCATTGACAATGCAACCCATGATTGCAATCTAAGGAAAATGGAAGATGTAACCATTATTCTACCAGGTTATCTGAAGTCTGAACAATATAAAATTATGAAGCACTGAATGTCATCTATCAAGTAGTTAAAGGAAATCAATACTTACCGAAACACCAGGTAAGTGGTCAGTCTTTTGTCGTATGTGTGCACTTACTTCTTGAAGGTCAAACAAAGTTCTACCGCAGGATGGGCATGATACATACTCCTGAAATGAGATTTTGATAATTAAATAAATCAGTAAATGATATCATATCTCAATGATTAATTACAACCAGTTTGCTGCTAAAAAAAACACCAAAGGCTCGTACTGTTTTTGTATTCCTCATTCTGCACCCTTGCAATAAGTTGAAAGATGTATCTCTGAGAAAATCGAAATCCTGATCTGGGGCTTCCACAAAGATACCATCTCCCAGACCATCTACTAGAAGAGCCCCAGCATTTGTACCAGCACTAATGACCAAGTCATCCCTGCAAATACAAACACATGTTGCAAGTCAAAACCGCAGATTTCTTGCATGCTAAAAGGTATTAAGAAGTTTAGCAATTACCTGTGAGTCCCACTTGGAAACTGGAGATGATGAATTACAGGGAAATCCAGACCATTGTCACCCAAGTACTCAAATAACCTATAGTGAACATTACAATGAAACTGTCAAGATACAACTTGATGTGAATAAGGCCGCACACTGAAAAACTTGCAATGGATTATTCAAGACCGTGAGCAAAGTTTCTTAAGGTCCAGTTTTCGGGAAAATGTCAATAGGCACATCTGAGAATCTAATCAATGGGTTGTTTGCAATCTCCTGACAAATATGGCCAATAGGAAGAAGCTATGGGCAAAAGGGAGGTTAAGACAATTCAAAGCTCTCTCGTCTTTTATAACAGAGAATCCATGTATGCGTACTCACATGAAACTATGCTGTGTATTTGTGCCTTAGGTTTCTTGTACGAAAATTAAATAGAAGGGAATCTAATGTAAACTGAATGCATAAGAAAAAAGTTTTTAAATTCTGAGGTGGTACCTCCTTCCCGCTTGCATTCTACCATTCTTATCCTCTGTAACAGGCAGGTTATGAAGAAGCATTGTGGCATCAGTGTCCTTGAGGATCTCCAATTCTTCGTAAGACTCATCCCCACGTACAGACACAACCAAGCGGGTACCTGAGAGGTAATTTCACAACGTGATATAATCAGAATTTGAAACTAAAGCCAAAGAAACAAAAATGACTGAAAATATTTTGGTGGAAAAAATGACCCTTCAGTTATAATCTAATAATCTGAGAATGGTGTAAAGTTTCACCTTCGGGTAAAAGTTTGTGAGCACCGCTTGACAACTCCTTCAGATTTACAAGAACCATGGCATTGGGTAAGGGCTTTGTTAGTTGCTCTGACAAAGGAACTATTACTCCCATACTAATATCTATCAGCCTCTTGAGAGCTAGGCGCTGGCATGACACAAAATGCAGAATCAAAAATCATTCTTAGTCTTTGTTAGAGAAAACCATAAGATGAATTTGTTTGATCATAGGTTGCTAATTAAAGAAACACATAAAAGATGAGGAAAATGAAAAAGAAAGTTGAGAATTTACAGCATCACTGTCATCCACTGGTGGAAGCTCTCTCACCAAGATGGAGTCTACTGTTGCCAGATCCTAAATAAAGACACTTCTGTGAGTTAAAATGGAAAGACTGAAGTACATATTTTATGACCATACAGTGCATTAAAACAAGGGTATGGACCTTGAAGGGCATCCCAACAACAAGCTTTGCTGCAAGAGACTTGTAGAGGAGCTCTGGTGCCTGAAAGGGAAAGAACAAAATATTATTGAAATGATTAAGGTCAATATACTTCCCTTAAAGATATTCAAAAGAGCTGAGAAGTTGAAGGAAGAGCTCAGTGGTTACCTTGAGTTGATCCAGCGATACTGACATGAGAACGGAACCATCCCGGTGCAGGACACCTCTATAATCCACCTCCTCACCCTGTAAATCAAGGAATATAAGTTTCCAATTTGCATTTTTGCAAACCCTAAATAGAGCACTAGATGGACAAATGGTATAAGGAAATTCTAGGCTGACCTCTTTTTGCACAGGAAGTTGGCCAGTTCTGCGTTGGAATTCAAAATAGCGTCTGTGTTTTTCTTCAAATGGTGCCTAGCAATAAAAATTTCATCGAGTTAATCAACAGATCTAGCAGACATTCTGCAGTAACTAAGCACTCTAATACGGTAAACACAAAATAGAAGCATACCACTCCTTTCTGTAGTTGAGATGCTTTCATGCCAAGGTTGGCCAACCTTCTGCAAGGATCTATCTCCAGCTCTGGTGCTTCTGTAAGTGAGACTCTGATTGTATCACCCAAACCATCCTGCACACACAACAGCATTCCTGATTCTACAATGAAGAGGTGCATGCCATGCCCTCTAAGATTTAATAAAGAATATGCATAGCTTCAACAGCAGACATCTATGAACACAGTAAAAACATTTTCACCAAAAGAAAACTGTCATCTCAGCCTCAGCAAAATCTATCTTGATCTTTTCTTAGAAACGCTACAACCTAATGAAGGGTTTAAGCAAAAATCATGTCCGTTGCGCCAATGCAAAAAGAACTTATAAAACTAAGCTGCTACTACTTAATACAAAATTATGCTTCCAAAAGGAAGTAGGTTCAACTCTGATTATGTGCTCAATGTATATCAAAGGGCACAGTTCTCTCTTTCAAGATCCCACTTTGGTATGATTATAACTGTTGATTGCCAGCATGACATGTAAGATTTCTAAATGGTCATTACTTATGCTCAATATACAATTGGCATTATAATGATACCTGAAGAAGAGTTCCAATGCCAATTGCAGATTTCATACGGCCATCTTCACCTTCTCCAGCTTCAGTGACGCCAAGGTGCAATGGATAATCCCAACCCTGAACATACATTTCTGCTACAAGAAGACGGTATGCCTGGACCATCACAACTGGGTTGCTTGCTTTCATTGAAAAGACAAAATTATGGAAATCCAATTTGCGGCAGATCCTTGCAAATTCAAATGCAGATTCAACCTGTTTTATAGAAGCAAATGACATTGATGTGTCTAAGCCTCGAAGTATAAAATCAAAATTTAAGTTTTCAGCAGCATGAAAGAAAATAGATCTTCACCATTCCCCTAGGAGAGTCTCCATAATAGCTCATTATACGATCTGAAAGGCTCCCGTGGTTTGTCCCTATACGCATTGCCCTTCCATATTTCTTACATTTCTCAACCAGTGGTGTAAAAACCTGGTGAAGTAAAAACGGGAGGACTGTCAACATCCAACGTGAGAACATCAATGAAAAAAGAGTTGAGTGTTGACGAACTTTGTATACTGTTCTACCAATTTTATGATGCTGAATTTATTATTATAAACTAAAGTGCTGTTTTGCATTTTTTGTTCAATCCCTAGGCCGAGAAAGCAATATGCTATTAAAATTCAACTAGCTTGTAAACTGATACTTGCAGATTTACCATCAAAGAACTAGATTACTCCAGTATCAATTGGTTTTGGAACAGAAATTTCTAGGTAAGAAAGATCTTGTAAGATTTCAGGATGGTACCAAAGCCTGTAACTTCTAAGACATACAAAAGCGCTAATCCAGGATAATTTCTATGAACTCCAGTCACAAGCTTATCTGACTCTGAATGGATAAAATTGCAGTAATTATGGCATACCATAGCCACTATGCCTACTCAAGAAGTGTAAAATAAGGTTTAAGTGCAAGAAGCTAAATCAAATTGAGCCAAAAGCACTCTATGAAGGGTCATTGAGATAGAAAAGTAGTTTTACCCGCTCAATATGCTCAAGTTCTTTCTGATAGTCATCTTCTGTGTACTCTAGTGTCTCAAACTGTGCCCGCCTATCAGCTGCAATCAACACCATGGTGAATCCAATACTGTTGTTTAATCATTCAAAATTTGTACGTAAGCAGGTTAACACTGTACCGAAATTTCCTGGGTTGACACGAATCTTGTCAAAGCACTCAGCCACTCGCAAAGCAACAGTAGGAGCGAAATGGATATCAGCAACCAAAGGTATATTATAACTGCACAAACAGGATAGAGCAAGATAGTTGATCAGCATGTGAATCATGCAATCCAAGTTTAGCACAGTAAATCAGGCTTACTTTTTCTGCACAAGAGAGTTCTTTATTTCAAAGCACGCATCAGCTTCTCTTTTTCCTTGAACTGTTATCCGAACTATGTCTGCTCCCTTGTCTGCTATTTTCATTACCTATCAAAAGAAGGGCAGTTAGTTTCACCAGAAAAATGCAAACAAAACATAGACTATTAACCCAAACTTGAAATTCTTCTACGAATACCATAAATTTGACTCTCTAGTTGTATTTTAATATCAATGAGTAACACTTCAGAGTTGACTTTGGACTTTGGAGTCTTTTCGAATCATGCATATCAACTCAGGCAGTCAGATTTTAAGCCTTTAACTCTTGTTGATCGCAATTTTGTTAACATCAGCCACATGATCAATCAAAAATTCAACTCCATGAAAAAATAAAGCAGTAAGATATGATAATCCTGACAGAACATGAAGAACAATGGCTTTTTTTATAGTATATTCCCTTGTGTAGGCTTGCGTATGAGGAGTTGGAAAGGAAAAAACTAGAAATACCTCTTCAACTGTTCCAGCTACATCCTTAGTATAAGATGTCGTCATAGTCTGAATTCTTATGGGATGCTCACTACCAAGAGGCACATTTCCCACCATCACTGTTCGTGTCTTCCGCCTGACTGTCTTGTGAATGGATTCGCAGTACTTTTGTCTTGGAACTACACGTAGAGAAACACTGGTTAGACATGAAGACAATCAAACAGAAACAAGGGTGAGAAATTATTAGCCACGACCTTCAACTAGTGCACCTTTTATGATCAGATAAAGAAACAGACTCAAACACCAACTATTTATCTCAAGCAACCATCTTTTCTTTTCAGCTTCTCAATTTTGATACTACTAGAAACAAAGAGCACTCAAAGGAGAGAAAGTAACTTCAAATCAAGTTTTACCTAACAAAGGGCTTCCCTCTGAGGCGGGCTGAAGCTCAACAGTAGAGTTGCGGATCATAGAAACTCTTCTGCGACCAGACTTGATCCTCTTCAAGTCGCAAATTCTCACAAAATCCAAGTTTTTAGCAAATCCCAAGCTCGAGTCCCTGCTCTTGAGACCCGTAAATGATGTGGGCACAGCTCCAGTCGCCATTTCGACCAAAGATCACCCTCACCAATCTATTTCCACAATCACATAACAAAAATTAAGCAACCCAATTAATACACAAGACATACCGGAACAAATAAAAGCGAACGAAAGTCTGCATCTTTTAAATGATCTTTCAATTCGACATATGATTACACAAACAAACACAAGCAACCAACAAGAATTACGTGAGAGGGAAACATAATATATCTCAACGACCAAAACTCATCAAAAAGCAACCTTCTTACCGAATTCCCCACACCAAAAACCCCTTGGGAAAGAGAGAAGAGAGAAATGGTTTCAGAAACAACCAACAACAAGGGAAAGAAAGAGAGCTTAATGCAAGAGCAGTTCAACGTGAATTCACAAAGAGAACCTTAATTATTATTACCTGAAGAGAAGCAAAAAGACAGAAGCTTGAAGATTTTCAGACAGTGAAAGTACTGAAAGTGAAGGGAAGGATCTGGAGAGAGCAAACTAGTGGTGAGAGAGTGCTCGTCCTGGTTCAAGTGTTTGGCGAGGAATTTGAAGGCAAACGAATGGATTTCTATTTATTGAGTTCGAAAAGAACGGGAAGTGCCCGTACGCAGTAGACGCCAAAACGCTCTCGTGAGCATCTTTTCTTACTAATCCAAGTGGCCGGCTGCCGCAAATTGAGAGGTTTATTTAAGGCTATTGTGGATATTTGTGAACATCTCCTTCATCTTTTGGTTATTCCCTTCTTTGTCCCAGATCCAAATAACACCACCAATCAAAAGCTCATATTTTATGCATGGAAAGTGTTAAAACTTGTAGTTACGACTTAGGAGTCGTTACAAGGGCTTAAGTGCAAAAATAGAGAACCTACAAAATATAGGAATCTTTGGAGTCCCATTTTGTGAATATTCCATAACAAAGGGAGCGTGGCGGTCTCAGGCTCTGATTCCTGACTACCAAATCTCTCACATTTGAAGTCTCCTTTGGCTGCTCTATCTTATATCATTAGTCACGTTTTTTTATAACACTATTCTTTTCTCTCATTTTCGTCTTTTTTTTAAATGAATATTTTGGTTAAACCATCGCCGTTTATTTTACGTATTACAATAAAAGAAGTTAGATAATTTGATGAAACAAATGTCCAGTACGTAAATGAAAGTTCAAAACTGAGGTTAAACATGTTCAAAAGGACTGATTTGATGGCTGACGGCAAAATCACATGTATGATTTGAGTATATACTATATACAGTCCGACATTTTACGTTAGAAACGCCATCAGACCCTCTTGTCTCTGTCCAATCCAAGGACAGCAAATTTTGACACCTAAAATTAATAAAATAAATGTTATCAATTCAACATTATTTAAATCAGTTTAACTTTAACACGATTCCATCTGAATTCAAATTAACAGAACAATTAAATTAAATTAAAATTTGGTTTAGCCCATTCTCCAACCTACTTAATTATATTATTTTCAAAGTGAGCATTAAAGCAACATGCAAATTTTTTTTTTTGTGACCAAAAAGTCATAAATTCTAGTCGTAAAAATAATCTTTTTGCGAAATACAAAAAAAAGTAATACAATTAATGATCCTCTCTCAACTCTCGCAAAATGAAAAATTTACCCTTTATTTTAAAACTTAATTTACATAAGGGGTCAACCATAATTTAAGTCCCCTTTTATGTTTTAGAATTATAAAGAAAGGTTTAATATTCATCAATGTTGCTTACAAGTTTGATTATTTTTGTTAATTTTCAAAAAAAAAAGTTTGATTACTTTTGTTGAACATTTACGAGTGTAATAAATAGTTTATAACTTGTAGAGTGATGGTATATTAAGCAGTTGAATTGCACAAGCATTAGTTTACTTGCACTAGTCAACCGTCAATATTGCCTCTCACCATCTGCTTGGCGTGTCTCAATCTCCCATCCCATCATCTTCAAAATATATACTTTAAGGCCCATCTACCTTGACTATAACATTAAACAAAAAACATAAAGACCAACCAAAGAGCTGCTTGTCAAACTGAAATGATTCTTTACAATAGATTATGGAATTCAGCAATTGTTCAACAAGGCACCAAGCAGCCTTCTGAAGAATTTGAAGGATCAAAACCAGACTCATTTTGTCAAGAGGACAGCTGCTGCATATTGACTAACTCGGGATGATATAAGATGGCTAGTTATATAAGTTATGACCACAACTACAAGGAGAGGAGTTAGTGGCAGTATAGGACGTTAGTCCGCAATGGATCATCAGGACATCAATATCAAATACTTCATCCACTTGGACCGCCAATTCAAGCTACGTCATCACTGTAATTAGTCAAAAAGGAACAACTAAAAATCTAAATTAAATGACCATGTCTAAAGTCTACTATATACAACGTTATTGACGCTTTTGTAGCACTGGTTAATGATTTCAAAGTCATAAATACATGCAAATTCTACTCTTTGTTTTTTTGGATGCTGATTCACATTGTAAAGTTTTGAGAGGCAATATTGACAGTAGATGTGAAGTTAATGGACAGTAGATGTTTTGAAGTTTCAACCTACACCTGGGAGGGGCACAATGCAACAAGCTGACAAGAACATGCGGGTCCCAAAGAAAATGGAGCATATACACACTCTAACTAGGGTCCCCTGGCTTTGTAGCTCAATGTATTGCAAGGAAAAAAGCAAGAAAACTGAAAAATGACATTCATGTATGGGAAATCAGCTTTCACCAAAGATCAATTACCAACTCAAAGAAGCACTCGTACTAAACTATGCAAGACCAAATATATGGTTATCCTGACGCATACAATTGTTCAATCTCGCATTTAGGGAATCCAAAGTTGTAATTCAATCAGATGCAAGTTTCCACCACTGCGAATATACTTGACATCAATATCATTACCGCCCTGAACCTCTTTTGCTCAATCAATGATTTGTCATCAAGTCAAAAGCAAAAACAGGATGAAGGAAAGACCTTTAGGAAGCTCAGAGGCTTTAATTATCTGCTTACCGTCACAAGCTGCAGTTTAGTCTTCTTTAGGTAACTTTAATACATATGACAAACAGGAACCATACAAGAGAAGCAGTAGTGTTAAACAGCAGGCAGTCATACTAATGGTGAAAGTGGTTTTTGGAAATTGCATGTATGGCCTCAGCCTAAAATATCCAACGTATACATCAATGCAATCACAAATCCATGATAGATCAAGTTGATGGTTTTGTGTTTCCTATTAAAATGAGAAAAATTGTAGCTTGAGAGATCATCAAAACCTTTAATAGCAACTTAACTTCACATTAAAATTATAGGCCTGCAAAGTTTCCAGTAAGTTCAATACACAAATAATTAAATAAGGTTAAGTTTGTGCGGACCACTTATTGATTTTTTTGAAGAGACGTTACTGGGGACAACAATGGGCTTGACTAGGACTTTCCCCATGCATACTTCTGATTGCACTACTGTTGGAAATACAATTTGTTCCCCAGTAACGTGCTCTCCACAATGATCTATCTAGAATGTACAACTAACCAAAAATTCAACTCTGAAGTAAATGCTGAGAAATAAAGGCTATACTGAAGCCAAACAAAGTATAAATGGTGTGCAGAGTAGTTTTTCCCATGCAAATGTATAATCCATATACAAAACCTCATTTCAGAAGATCCTTTTTCAAATTGATCAGCTTTCCTCGACTAGAGAATGTTTTTGAAGATGATTGTAGTCTCTTCCATTGCACTGAAAAAGAAGTCAAACCAAGCACAACTAACACAATTAGTTGTTTAGAACGAGAACAAAACTAAAATTGGCATGTACACTGAGAGTTGACGCTTCATACAGGGGAAATAAAAATTAGATATCAGAGAAATAACCAAGTAGATATAGCTTACACCACAAACAACAATTTACATGGCAAAAATAGTACAAAGTCAATTGTTCAAATGGACATCAGATATAATACTATACTTCACAAAAGAGAAATCCAGTTCAAGTCAAAACATGAAGTGCACAGCAATATAAGAACAGAGTGACTGCTTTGAAAATTTACCTTCCAGGTCTAAGAATCTTGTACTTTCCAAGCGTCTACAACTGTTGATCCCGCACGACTGGATGGAAGCACTACTCCATCATAGACATAAGCACAGTTTTCCCATAGGTTCTCAAAATCCTTGACACAGACACTACTTGGCTGGCCACTAAGATTTGCACTTGTGAGGGCCACTGCTCTTCCCAAACCACGAGCAACTGCCCTAATAAAGTTACAATCAGGGACTTGAACACCTATACTATCCAATCCTGGGTTTAAGGACTTCTCAAGCTCACTTGACTTGCCTGAAAAAAATTCAATCACTAGCTTAAACTACAAAAACATTTCAGACAAGTCTATTGCTCATACGTGTAGCAGCACTCCAATTATGTTTTCTTTTATAGCGTTATTTTCCACCACAAGGGGAAGAAAAAACAAGAGTTACAAACCTCGCCTTAATACAACAGTTACGGGCCCTGGAAGTAGAAAATCAAGTAAGCCATGAGGCAGGTAGTCGGTGACAGCAAACCGTTTTATGTCTTATCACATCCCCAACGCAAATTGCAAGAGGACTTGTATAATGGCAAGGGAAAAGGATTCCTAATCCAGATTTTTCTACTGACATGAATTGCAAACGATTGTTGACTTCAACGAGTTTCCAAGCTCAAAGCCGAAGGGTGCTTTCTTCTCATAACCATAAATGGACCAGGAGGATTTATTGATTTTTATTAATAGTATTAGGGAAGCACAACCGAATTACATCTGATTAATAAATAGCTACCTCACCATAACTTGAACAAAATCAGAGCAGTCCTCAATACTCTACTGCCCTCAATAGCAGCATAAAATTAATCTGGAGCTACAAGCCTACGCTCATCAATCTCCTTTCAATATAGTATCTCCTTCCTTGACCAGAACATTCAAAGCAAGCAAGTCAAAATGGAAGGAAATAGTGCTGACAACTTTTGACACGCATCATAAGCAAAAGAATTAAAATGGTATACCAAGCATCACAAGCAAATCCATAGAGCGTATCTGTGGGAACTGCAATGAC
>JANZLC010000008.1:4552702-4563821 GCA_026413385.1 Erythroxylum gracilipes | reverse complement strand
ACATCATATTTCTCTGAACTCCAACCCATTTTCTTTGTACACCTCGCTCCAAATGTCCAGCTCAATCTTAAATATGGCACAACCCTAGTACTGGGAGCAACTGAAACAACCAATTCAGAGTACTACCAATAACATTCATTCTCAAAAGCACTGCAAAATGTGTAGTATAAACATAACTAGAAAGTAAATACGGAATGGCAAAGGGACTAACGATTATGGTTAGAGAGGACCTCTAGCAGAGGGGCGAAGAAGGTTCATACTATTTGCTAACTTGTGGCTGTAGGCAAGTCGTCTTGTTGTTTTGCCTGTCCTCACACACTATCTAATACGCTGCTTCTTCAGTTTACACACTATAAATGTACGAAGTCCAGTTGCCCTCATCAGGGCCTCGAGACATGTATCATCGTCTACTCTAGAGTCTAGACGTCTTAGCCCAGGTGTTTCATCACGAGCCAAGTCACAAATGTTGGTTTCTCTGTTTTCTTTGTCAGTAGTTCTGGGGCTAATACGATTGAATCATTATCTCCAATATTTTGAAGCCTGTTGTTTAAATCTAATCCATTGAAGTCACCTTTCATTTTGGTGTAAATTACTTGTTTTTGGACTCCGCCGTAAACTCTATTCATATGTGTTCTCTTAGACAACTCGTACCAAATTCGGTTGCTTCCAATTCTCTGCCGCGTTTTGCCGAGAGAACAGAACTTGATACTAAGAGTTAACATCGAGAAGAAAGTAGTCTTGCAGTCGAACAGTTCCATATATTCAACGTCTGATTCTTTCAAATTCTGGATTCCATATTAGAATTTGAGTTGTTCTCCAGTTGCAGAAACTTTAGGACGTTATTATCTTAAGTGATGTTTTGTAAACTTTCAAATTGAATTTATTAACGAATTTAATTCTATTACATTAATAAAATAAAATTTAATTTAATTTATATTATTTAAAATAAATCTACTAAAATTAAAATTAAATTCAGTTCCACTTATTAGAATATAATCAAAACAAATTCATTTGTTTTATATAACATTTTTACCCTTATTAAAAAATAATCTTTTAAATAATAAACATTTAAACTTAAATAGAACAAGTTATAAACATCAATTTCATTATAAGTGATATCATAAAAAAAGTTTATTATTAAAATCAAAAGAAAAAATTGATTGCAAATAAAATTAGGCTACACTTCGAAGACAATAAAAATCTATTACAATTTAAAAGCTTAAAAATGAATAAACGAGCAGTAGATCTTTTATATTAACAACTATAAGCAATAGTTCTTTCACCCATAAATAAGAAAAAGAGAAAACCTAAATATGGTAAAAGGTGCTAATTCGTGAAGGTATTGTTATTCCGTTTGTTGATAAGAGGGGCTACTTGAGGTAAAGAAATATATGGTAAAGTTAAATGAATATTATTAAAAGGATATTTTCAACATTCAAAAGAAAAATCGAAGTCCCAGTTTGTAATTCAATTCCAATGCTTTTTTAGATGAATTTAATTTATAAAGAATAATGAGGTTCCATCTCTTTTTTCTGAATCCAAACACTTAGAATTACAATTGAATTCAATTCATACCATTCTAAATACCCTTTAAATCTTAAGGCAACCGTAAAGAAATTAAATAGTGAATGACAATGGTTTAGTAAAACTATCCAGTACCTTATTATCCTTTTAAATACTTAAAAGAGATGCAAATTCAATTATGAGAACAGGAATCATAATTCTAAATTCAACTCTACGATACAGATGATAAATAATGAACAATCATTTGTAATTGGAAGTGTCGAACAAAAATAGCAGACAGAGCTAACTGCCAAATTTTCGTTTTGTGGATCAAAGCAAATCTTTGCCAATTCTGATTTGGATTTTGCTAGGCAACATTCTACTGTTAAGCTCATGCTCTACCTCTCCAGGAGCATTACCATTTCACAGTGCGTGGTGTGTGGGAAAAGATCAACAGCCATGGCTTTTACAGGTCGGAAAGGCTCTGAAACAGGCATGGACTTGACTCTATGCCGTGCCAAGCCAGCACTGCCCATGTTCCTCCATCCCCTGTTATTCTTATTCCCTTTCTCAACTTTTTCAGCAGATGGCGTGCAGAGCTCAATAGCATTTGCCACCAAGGTCTCTGGATTGCAGGAAATGTAACTACGTAAACACCCAAAAACATAATGTTAAAAATCCTGTAAAATATGAATTTATTCAGATCATATTAAATGAGGAGCACGGTACTAACACTAGCTGCCGAAGATGAGCGCTAGTTCGTAGAGCTTTGATTACCTGCAATTTTGCAAAATTCTTAAGCTTCCAAAGCTAATAATTTTTGCTACCAGATAGAATCAATATCTTTCATATATTCTACAGCCACTACAGAAGAATGTGTATGAAAAAGTCCACTAAATGTTAAATATAGCATTCCAATTTTGTGAACGACTAGAAGATCATGAATAACATGGGCAGGCATGTAACTCACTATGGGATGAAGCCCACCACGAGGAGGGTCAACAATAGCAACTACATTTTTAAACTCCCGCATTGAAGAACCACTTTGTGAGGTGCAATTCTTTTCAATATGGTTTTGAGATTCTTGTCCGTCATCAATAAACCCAGAATCACCTTCACCGCTTTTATGCTCATGACTTGAGTTCCCATCAGCCTCTAAAACATTGACACTGGAGACATCTATCTCTTCGGCGGTGTCAATATCATTGTTACTAGAACCAGATCCATTTCCTAACTTGTCTTGCTGCCGAGTGACTGTTAGATACTCCTTTAGCAAAGAAGCCATCACATCCTCTGCCTGTTTGGTAATGATTGGCAGACAGCCACCAAAAGAATCAATGATAAGTAAGATTTCACGAGTAATCATTTGGACTACATATTGAGGTCTTAGAAGTACAAGTATTTAAATCGAGATTTCATGACCAATCATTCGAAAACTACATTCAATTCTGCAATGTACTAGCCCGGCCCGAAGTCAACAAATCAGGCTCAACCAAGGTTTGGGTCAAGCTTGGACCTGGGCTCGCTTGACGGCCTGAACCCCTACCCAAAATGACGTTTTAGTCCATGGGTTTTTTAGGTGTGCCTCAAGCGTGTTTGAGCCTGATCAAGCTTCGGGTGGCCTGTAGGGAGGGTCAACGCCAACTCGACCGACCCGACCCATTACCATCCATACAGTTGAAGACAGCCAATATAACTCCTTGAACCCCTAACGGTATCTTAATTTTATTGTGCTACATTGTTGCTTCTGCTAATCAACATAGTCTAGGAAAAGAAATCAACAGACCTTTGCACAAACAAATCTACAGTTCTTTATGCCATTAATTTCAGCATTCCGATTAGCATCTGAAACTGCAGAAGCATTCATTTCAATGCCAACAACCTGGAGATATTACAGTAACCATGATAAGAAAATGAGAAAGAGAGCAGTGTGCAAGAGAGAATATCATCCTTTTACAATCCATTGGAAACTTGATATGAGATTTTATAGACCCTGAAACACGCTAAAAGAATTAACATTCGCCCAAATATTGCATTGAAGGTTATGTATCAGTAAGCACTCCAGGTCATATATATGGGCATAGAAAACAATAAAATGATAGAGAGAGCAGATGAGTACTACCAAGCCAACACGATGAGCTAAAGTCAGCCCAATTGTTCCAGTCCCACAGCATATGTCAAAAAGCAATGTATCCGGACCCAACCCAGCCCAATCCCCAGCAAGTGAATACAATTTCTCTGCAGCAAGTGTATTGACCTACAGAACAGTTGTAAAGACAACCAGTGTGGTGGAAAAAAGAAAACAAAGCGAGAAAAAGATCTGAGCGCCTACCTGAAAAAAGGCAGTTGGTGATATGGAGAATCGAAGATTGTTTATATGATCATGAATTCGAGCTTCCACTACCTTCCTAGTCTGCTCGACTTCAGCACCTCCTTTCGCATTAGGAAGTGGGAGCGTGTGCAATGGAGCATCATGCGGTGCAACATTTGATATGCCTTGGTGATCCTAGAAGGGAATAATGGACCAGTCAAGGAGATTTAGATTCAAGAAGGAAGGTTTGAACCAGCATGAAGCTGCCGTGGGCATATTTCATAGCCCTAAGTCAACAGTTCTGATTAGTTTAAGTCAACAGTTCATATTAGTTTAGATACCAACCAAATTAACTGACCATTCAAAAGTATAATCTCATCAACACAACATATTAAATTCTGTAACTGAACAATCCCCTAATCCCAAAACAAAACAGAAGAAACAAATAAAAGCAGGAACCCAAATGTACAAATAATAGCACCACCTACAAAAATCCACCGTTTCATTATTCAGTTGATAATGTTTGTATTAAGAGAAATCATCACCACCACAAGAAGCAAGATACCTTTAAACTTCAGAACCATAAACAGATAACCAGTACCTGCAGAACCAAAGCTGTCAAAGGCAAAGGTGGAGAATTTGCAGCAGCTCCAGTGACAAATGCATTAGCTAACTTCTCATACTCGGTGATTATCAGTACATCGTCAAAGCCTGCAGTGCAGACCTAGGTAATTTCAATAATAAACTTGTCAATAAACTTAGACTTTTAAATAATCATATTAAACCACTTTCTCCCAAATTAAAGGACAGGATAAATGCAACCATCCAAGTGATGATACTATACCAACTTGTCCTGGAATTGGTTTCTCTAACTATTCTGTCTTGAAATCCAATTAACAAAGGAACTACAAAGCTCCATTGAAGACCAACCTGAACAATAAGCATAACCTCAGATATATTGACCACAGGACTTTCAGTAGTAGTCACATTCCCAGGTAATCTTCCTTCTCGAACCTTATAATACAGAACAGAACGCAAAATCAGGGAATAGGAAATATATTTCAGGAACTATGAAGTGATTAATAGTTGAGAGAATTCAAAAAAATAAAAGGCAGGTATGAAGGAATAAAGCTTCTACAAAATCTTTCGCCACTACTAGGATTGTTTCCTTGACATACTGTTAATAGGCGCCAGAATCCCGTATTCTTAAATCTGTTCCACATTGGCAGGTTTGAATGTTGCAAGAATTCCTGAAAGATCAACGCATACTTGCAAGCAATACTTGAAACATTTGGGCAGTCCACAGGTTCTTCTACTGCTGTCACCCCCGCCCTGAAAATACTTTTTAGTACTTTCATTGTAAACCTCCAGTGCTAAACTCGGTCATAAATTGAACAGAGACTACCTAAAGTTTCCAAGCATAAAACCAACAGTAGGTTTTCCCTGAAGAGAATATCCGACTGAAAATTCACACTTATTGCGGTATCCATTTATCAGAGGGGATTGAAGTATCCCTTCCAGTTGACATGGAAGACCACCTGCACAATTTAAAATAAAGAGAATCATCAGAGTTGATAAGAGTCTCAAGCATGCCTAAGAATGAAAGATGAAAACAAAAGTCGCATATGGGTAGCTATGAGTCTTACAAGTTCATAGACAACATTCCTGAAACTATCAATGCAATAAGTAGAGCTTTAGCAGAAAAAGATCACCTATTTCCCTAGATTTAAGAATCCATTCTGGAAGAGAAACACCATTCGGACAAGCTTTTCGCGCACTTCTAGTCTGTCCAAACATTTCAGCACCAATTCAGTCCTAAGTTTGGTGAGAGTAAGGAAAAAATATTTTAGGCAAGTGATCTAACAAGTTTTTTTAGCATTTGCGCAATAGAGTTCTTTTTTTGTTGCAACTGTTCATCATAAGACTTGTGAGCCAAGGGTGTCACTGCATCTCGGGCACTTTTTGGCTTGGTTATCAAGCCTTCATCATTTCCATCACCATGTTGAACACAATCAGAAGATTGAGAGAACCCTGTATTTTCTTCATCCAGGATAGGTTCCATCACTTGAGAACCATCATGGGGACGATCCATTGCTAATTTTATCTTCTTGTCATATGATCGAGGAATGACATCTGCAACCTTTATTTTGTTGCTATTAATTTGTTTTCCTTCTAGCCCCTAAAGCACCCAAAATCTCCATCATTATTAATTCTGCAGAAAATGATGTATGCATTCTTAGCACAAACATGACATGGGGATACCTCGATTGCACTTTCCAATCGTTCAGTACTCTCAAAACTTACAAAACCTACAGTCATTCCTTTCTTTTTCTTTGCAGATTTAAAATGGATTCCCTGACAACATAAAAGAACAAGCTCGTTTAGTTACACAGTCAAAAGGCTAATATAAGAGATTTCAATTACTAACAGAAATCTAGTGTGCACATCGACTTATAACTAATCTCAAAGCAGTTATAGAACATGTACACAAGACCTTAAACCTTAACCACTCCAAAGACGCAAAATTAGAACTAAGCAAGTAAATTAAGCACGAAAGTCAAAAAAGCCACGTACTTGGTCTGTAAGGAAGTTCCTCAAATTGTCCGAAGTCCAGCGACGGGGCAAATGCACCAAGCACTTACTAAGCTCAGGATTCAAGCATCCACCTGGACCATCACCGTCAACATCATCGACAAAAGCATCAGTCATCATAATCTCATCCTCTCTGCTATCCTCGCTTTTGGCGTCACCGTTATCCAACTTTATCGCTTTCTTGGCGCGCTCCGAGGTGGGGTCCCACGTGTTGTCGGGACGAGGGCGGAGCTCCTCTTCACCGTGGGCATACCTGCACTGGCTGCCGTGGGAGCAGGAACCAGAGTCCCGTCTAAAGTAGGAACAGAGCGAGGTTTTATACAGTGCGTGGGGAGATGGGTCCCTAGTTGATTGTTCGGTTGCGGACATGTCGTCTCGTTTTCGCTTCTCTCCCTGGGGGTCCTCGTCGGCGGTGGACGCTTGATGGGAAGAGTCAAGGATGTTCATTGAAAGCGGTGGTGGTTGCGGAGTGAGGTTTAGGGTTTCAGTTGGAGTTGGAGGGAGTTGGAGTTGGTCACTTGGAGATGACATCACTTTTCGCTTTGTTTCGTTTTGCACTCGTTGTGTTCACTTGTTCACATTTTATAGGATACTCTAAGCAATAATAACAAAACGTTGTTGTTAAATTTTATTATTGTTTATCCAAATTGATTCGGGTCGGAACCACTTTCTTAAGTCTGAATTCGAGTTGTGACCAATCATCTCCGGCAAGTAACGAGTAACTCCAGCTTTCTCAATTATCATCCTCTTTAAAACAAACCACCACTGGTCTGTACTTGAATCAGTTTGCCTTCCCGCTTTCACGTCTCCACACAATGCAATTGTCAACCATAATTACGATAGCAGTCCAAAATCGAAAGACTTGCCGGAAAACCATTATAATATATTTTAAAAAAAAAATCCTATGCACATTTATTATATTTTAACGCTCTGCATGGCATTGGAGAGCGACTCGACTGAGGCTATACATTTCCTTGGTACTGCGATATTGAAGAAGCTAATTGACCTTACAACCACCAATACCATCCAATGCCAGTTGATCACATTCACTTGTCAGTTCCATCATTCACCTTAATTTCAAGGAGGCGTTCAACTGGTTGCCGACAAATGGGGCATCGGTTTGTTCGAAATTGCAGAACCTTGGCACACCCGCTGCACATGCACTGCACAACATAAGATGTATCAAATGAGAAATTGACACTAAGTAAGAATGAACAAGACCGTCAGCATAGTCTGATCCCAAAACAGAAAAGTAAATTTGGTTCAATAAGGTATAAACATCTAGATGTAACTCCTTGGGCACTGACGCTTATAATATTGCAAACCCAACTCAGCTATCGTATATAGAGTTGCATAAAGAAGACAGCTGAGATGTATAGGCTATCCATCCATCCAAGCTTATGTGCCAACTGCAACCCACCATCAAGTCAAATCTCTTACCTTGGAACCAAGATGACACAGAGCATATCAGCAGTAAGATCCCCATAATCCATTATGGCAAAAAATCAATCACTTTCAGTATCATGATCCAGTATCATTTTTTATGCATCCATATTATCAGAAAAAATAGATGTTACAGATATCACAGAGAGTATCAGCAGTAAGATCCCCATAATCCATTATGGCAAATAATCAATAACTTTCAGTGTCATGATCCAGTATCATTTTTTACGCATCCATATTATCAGAAAAAATCGATGTTACAGATATCACAGAGAATATCAGCAGTAAGATCCCCATAATCCATTATGGCAAATAATCACTCACTTTCAGTATCATAATCCATTATCATTTTTTGTGCATCCAAATTATCAGAAGAAATAGATGTTACACACTTGAACCACGAAATTTAATGCCCAACAGAGGAGCATAAAAGTCCAGGAATATTTGTCCTGTTGGATAAAAGCTCTAAGACACAATCACAAGTGAATTAATCATAGCCACATTTTTTAGCTCAAGAAACTTGAAAGGTTCCTAAGTCTTTAGATGTCATAGGTAAAAGGAATTGGAACTCTTCTCAGTTTATGATCATTTGTTAAAGAAATAAGATAGAAGCAGAAGTATAGTCTATAGTTACCATGTGTCGGCAGGGTAGGACAGTAGTGTCTCTTGGTTCTGACATGCAGATGACACATTCTTTTCCAGGGTCATTCCCATCAGATTCAGCATCCACAGAGTTCCCAATTCCATAGATCTCTTGCAACTCATACCTCATATTATTGGCCCATAGTATCTGTTTCATCACATGTACCACATATTCATCTTTCTCCTTCCTATCAAAAACTGCAAAGGTCATCTGAGAGTTCCCATTTGGAACTGTTGGACCTGTTTCGGATTCGTCAATGTTAGGGTGAAATGCCTCAGCTTTCACCACAAAAGGATAAACACCATCACCGTGCTCCTTGGTTAACATAGCCTCCTCAAAAGCTGCGAAACCAATTCCTGTTCCAGAAGGCTGTCTAAACTTCTGACCAAGACCTGGCTCAAAAGACACGGTGACTGGTTTAAGTATACTTTCCTTCGTTGCTATCAGGTTACAACCACCACCTTCTTTAGCGAAATACACAACTGTCATGCTGTTGCAGGAAAACAAAATAAAAAGAAAAGAAAACATGACAATAAAGTTCAAAAAAATAGGGGATGCAGCTATTGAAACAGAGTGTCTTGATCTTATCGCAAATTTAGACAAAATAATTAGACAACTAAACAGTTAAACATGCTAAACGAAACAAACCTAGCATCAAGAAGAAGCTCATGGATTCACTTCCTGGATAGTATGTTTTTAATTCCCAACCGAGCCTATTAACTGGACTCCAAACAGGTAACCTCAAAAGTTGGCATTGTAAAATTAACAAGAAACATGTTACATGCACTCGTAGCAATTCAATTCCTAGTCATAAATCATACTTGACAGAATCAAAATTTTATCCCAAATTCCAACAATCATAAGTAACCATTCAGATCACCAAATACACAGAATTGCAAATTACCTTCCAGGGGAAACGGCATCGAAAGTGAAGGCAACAAGAAAATTCCCAGGACTCTGATCGTCTTCCTCGACCCTAATAGTCTCTTTCCTTATATTAACGTTGTTCCTAAAAGTAACAGCCTTCTGGAGTTCCACGAACGGCGTGAGCGAAGACGAAGAAGCGCCACCAGTGCCGGCAGGATAACGATGGTAACGTTGTGGGAACGGAAGAGGGAGCAGTGGCCAGTTGCCGTGAGGGTGATGCCGGTGCCCTGGTGACGGATTAGCGTTTGGATAGTGAGACGGCGCGGCGAATACGTACTGATTTGTGGTCATATGCGGCTGCGATTGCGGAGCTGGCTCCGTCTGGTGGTGGTAGTGATGATGACTACTACGGCTATGGCTTCCAGCGTTTCCCATTCTGCGATTGAAAACACAAGAAAAATAACAAGACAGACAGGTTACCACAAAATAAAAGCAGAAAAAATAGCGACGAACAAAACTGAAAAGAAACCTAGAAGATGAAAAGTTGGAAGAGGCAGCCAACCCTCAAGATACCTGTGACAGAGAAAGATAATCTAACTGAGAGAACTGCTCAAGGTCATGGATGGTTCTATATACTGTACATATGTACTTACTCTCTGTGTTTTGTCATGTTATGTAGTTAGATTTTGGCTTTGGTTTGCAAAAATCTGCCAACCCACAACCAACAGGAAAAGACGTCGGGAAGCTACAGGCTACGTACGATGCAAAACGACGACGTCACGAACTGTTATGTTTGGGGGTTCCTTTCCAATTCCAAGTTGAAATTGTCAGGCACATTGGGTCCTGTTTAGCAATCAGCTGATTGCATTAGTTGTTAGCTGATTCTATTAGTTGTTAGTTAATAGCTGATTATATTAGCTGATTTGACCAGCAGATTGCATTAGTTGTTTGTCATTTAATATTTGGTAAAATTAGTTGTTTATGTGTAAAATGACTTATAAGGACATGACTTAAAAAATTATAAGGGTATAAATATTATATATCTTAGTATTTCATTGAATATTCTTATAGGAATATTCTACAAAAATTAAGTTTATAACTCTAATAAAAAACATAAAATATAGAACATATATTATTATTATTATTATTATTATTATTATTATTATCATCATTATCATCATCATCATCACCATCATTATGATGATACATCCAAACATAAAATATAACAATACAAATGAAGTTTAACAACACAATTTAAATAGAGTAAAAGAAATGAACATAGGGATAAAACAAAATGGTTGCAAGTTAGAGAGAAAAAAAAAAGAGAAAAGAGACAATAATGGATAAAACAAAATGGTTATAAGTTAAGCTTTGATACTTTAAAATTTAAAATTTTTAATTAATATATGATTAAGAAGTTTTGCTTTGATACCTTATTAATTCACATATATGTCTAAATTTAAAGTATTTAAACAAATTTAAATACAAAAATTGTAATAAGTCTTGATGAATTTATTCTCAAATTAATTTAAAAATTCAATTGAAAAATCATGATGTCTGTAATTAACATCATTAGTCATTACTACATAATTAGAAATCTATGTTGTCATACAATATCAATTTACACAAAATTTTTATATTAAATTTACAACTTTCGGTATATTTAATTACAAATTCAATTAGGAATGGGTAATAATATTGTTTTTAATTGATGATCATATTTTAATAGAAGTTATTTTTAAAACCTAAAATTATTAATT
>JANZLC010000008.1:4532981-4552602 GCA_026413385.1 Erythroxylum gracilipes | reverse complement strand
AAACCACATCTAATGGCTGGTTAATTCAAGGAAAACTTGCAAACGAAAATGGAAATCATAATGAAAGCAATGAATAATAGTTGGAAGATCAAACAGGGAGCACATTGCAACCAACAGAAACTAGTAAGAATCTTTACTCATCAAAACATTGGAAATCCACTTCCTTGAAGGGAAATTGCTCTGGCCACTCAACATTCTTCAATACCGATGAGGAGGGAAGATTGAAAGATAATTAAAAACGAAAGGAAAGAATTTTTTTAAAAAATTTTACTCACAGTAATTGACAGCAAAACTATCGTCAAGAAGCAAACATTCTAAAACCCAAGTAAGAAAATCTACTTTAATTGCAAATTCGAAGTCTTTAAAGGCAAATCATCATTCCCAAGCCATTAAGATCGAAACTTTACCACACACACCCAGACAAACAAAGAGATAACTTTTGATGGAAGTGAACTGAAGATATTACCAGGAAAATTTTGAGACGAAGGTGAGAAAGTGAAGATCCTTAGGATCGTTTTTAGCTCCATCGCCATGACACTTTCATCGAAACCCTAGAAAGAAAGCACACAGAAGTGAAGAGATTAAAGTGTGAAATTCATATCAAAACCAGTAAATAAAAAACAAAGAAGGAAGAGATCAGAGAGAGAAATCAGAGACAAAACGCGAGCTTCTGGAGAAAACGAGAGAGACGAGTTGAATCTGGGCAAACTTGACTTTTTGGGTTTGGGATTGTCCAAAACGTTGGTGTGGAGCAGCTTATTGGTTTTGGTTGATTGGGTTAGCTGATTTACCCAATCAACCAATTAACCAAACATAGTCAAACAGCTGATTTTCACTGATCAGCTAATTTTTTAGCTAATCAACTATTTTCCAAACACCCCCATGGTTTTATTAGATATGACATTTCTCTTTGTATTTATGGAACTTTTAAAAACAAGGAAAATTATTAATATTTTAAAAATCGGATCAAACATTGAACTGATCGAAGAAATAGTTTAAAGTTTAGAGGTTTAACTGGTAGTGAACTGCTATAAAACCTTACGATATCGAGCATCCTGACAAGCCTGCACAGACATTTGCTAAGCATCACTTACCTGACGTTTCCTGATTTTTGCAATCTTTATTATCAGTATTATTACTATTATATTATTATTATTATTATTTGTATTATTATTATTATCTATATTCTTATTATTATTATATTTTAATCTTATTATTATTATTTTATTATTTTAGTCTTTTCTTTATTACTTATTATATTCCTATTATACTTTCCTACTGAATTCTTTATATATTTACTCTTTCAACCTGTTTCATTATTATCCTTTTTACTTTTACATTTGGATCTATTGGAAATAGCCTCTCTACAATATAGGGATAAGGCTGTGTACTATCAGGCCCCCCCAAACCCTGCTTCAGTGCGGGACTTCGGGATATGATAATGATGATGAAGTAAAACTTATAAGAATAAGTAAAAATAAAATATTTTATTGAAATAAAAATACACCAATGTTCATTATTATATAATGAATTAATAATAAATAAATATAAGTCTAATATAAATATTAAAATAATAATAATAATTAATATTATATTTCTGAAAGAGGTTGTGTCTCATCATCATCAAATATTTTCACTTATTTTAAAGGTCAGAATTTACACACAAATAAAATGTTTTGAATTTCTCAAAGTAAATTTTCGATAATAATTTTATTTAAAAGAGATGTACATTTTGCTACATAATATGCTTTTGAAAAATAAGCTTTCAAAGTTAAAAATAAATAAAAATACGATAAATCGAGTTCGTTACATATTAGTTTTAAGCCTAATATTTTTAAAATGTTTAAAATAAATTTTAATAAATAGAAAATTTAATAGAATTAAACCATACTAATAGATTTTTAAAATAAAATTAATAAATTAAAATTTAAAATTTAAAATTTGTTGATGAGACTCGTATGATATGATATAGTCTATACAAAATAGTATAGTCCCTCAACAGATTTTAAAAATATAAAAAATGCCACGTCACAAAGTTTAACTCAATTAAATTTTCTACTGGTTAAAGTCTATTTTGAATATTTTAAAAAACTTAAGATGAATTAAAACTTCTAAGTTATATTATGATAAAAACGTTGATTGTCAGGTTATAGGTCTATACTTACAGTGTTTGAATCTGCATATATGTCTGTGTCTTGTTGATCAAATATCTTATTAAGCGCAAGGTAACGTCTGCTCAAGGTTTTAAAAAATTGGATCGGATTGTTTGGCCTGCCTTTAAACTAGCCGATTTTTGTAATTAGAGGTTATTAGGTGAAATTGAATTTCAAACTTTTTCTGATTAAACTGGATGGTCGGTTCGATATTTAAAACCTTGAAAATTATCATTAAAAAGGAGATTATTATTAAATAAAATTAAATAATTTAAAATATAATTGAAAGAAAATGTAAAATTTTAAGTGAAAATGAAATTATTAAATAAAATGCATTTATAAAATTTATTAATTAATAAAAATTAATCAATTAATTACTAAACTGGTCAGTTTTTAATAACAAAAATTCTTAAAGTAAATAGAACAGAAAAGTTAAAAATAAAACTGAAAAAATAGACAGTTCAAAATTTTTATAGTTAACATACTAACCCAGTTGTGCTTTTTAATTATTGATTTTTATTTTAAATATAAAAATAATGTAAAATTTTTAATTCCAACATTAACTAGAAAGTTTATTTATAACTATATTTCCATAAAAGTAAAGAAAAAAATTTCTACCGGATGCATTTGAATTTCTACTAAAATTTTCAATCTCCTTTTTTTTTAGGAAAAAAAATTCATTCTTAGTAGAGGAGAAGGATTTTTTTTTAATATATATGTTTTATGCATTTGAAGTTTCTTATATGAACAATTTTTATTTTATCAAATAATGGGAAATTATGAAGAACAAGAAGAAGCAAAGGATTGGTTTGTAGCCAAATTGAAAAACTAGGCTACAAGACGCAAGAAGAAGCAAGACGTTTGAATGTGGTTGAAGTTAAAAGAACAGACTGCTGGAGATACAAGCACAAAAAAATCAAGATCAAATTGTTAAACAATCAAGGATTTTCCAATTTATTTCTTGGGACAAAGACAAATTGAACAGGACATAACTGAAAAGGGGGAGAAGAGAATATTTATCAGAGTAACCCTATTTGGTACTCTTGAAAGCAAATAATGTAGAACCAGGAGGTTGGACACACAAAATACAAGAAAGCAGAACCAAACCCTCAGCTGGTGATGAACTTACCCTAAAATGCCAGGTCAGATAGCAGATACCTATATCCTCTCCCGAGTCAATCTAAAGAATCCTCAACAACCCATAACAGCACAGTTGTACACAAACACCCCCACATGCTCCTTCACACCAAGAACCTTCCAGTCTAAGGTTCCATTCTTGATTGGTGTCTTTGGACACCACGAGTTAAGCACAATACCTTCCTCATCAGGGCCCCTTTGTCCACCCACAACTAGAAGTTGATCTCCACATGCCTTGAAAGCTAGGCCCCAACCATTAGAAGAATCAGTTCTCACAGGAAGCCTACCCAAAACATGCCAGGTGTTCTTCACTTTATCATACTTCTTCACCATGTTAGTCAAATACTCAACCGCATATAGCTCATTATCTACCACTGCAACGAGAGGAGGAGCTTCTGTGGCTCTATTAACATTTGGGTACATACCTTCTATAGTCCTCCACTTTCTTGTCTCAAGATCATACTCTTCCCCACACGCCAATGAAACAGTGGGACTTGACATTCCACCAATTACGTAGAATTTGCCATCCATAAAAAAACCAGAGCACATTCTACGCTGGGAATGCATATTTGGCAGTACTTCCCATTTACCTGTCGTGGAGTCGTATAGCTCAGCTGAATTCAAAACATTTCCATTCCTATCAGTTCCGCCTGCAACAATGGCAACAGAACCATAGCTACCTGAAGCGAACAAACATCGGGGACGGTTCATCCCTTCACACTTGATCCAAGCATGACATATCAAACTATACTTCCAAATAGCAAAATCAGATAGCTCACGCCCAAAAACCAACAATTCACTCCCAACGGCCAGTGACTCCTTATCTGCATGATTGAAACACTCATCGCAAGGTATTATTGGCAATCCCATCCATTTCTTTCTTATCGGATCGAATGCCTCCCATCCCCTCCTTGGATCGCAAACTAAATACACCCAATGCTCTACTATCTCCAATTGCTTTCTCAACTCATATAAACACCCATTTTTGATTAATCTGTGGAACCTTTTGTTTATGCATGCCAATGAAGCATAGTCTGACCTACATGCCCAAGCAAGACAATTCAAAGCAACATCATCAATAAGACCAGGGAGAAGCGAATCACTTGATCTAAATCGCAGACGACCATCATTTACTCCCCCCCTAATACTTATTCTTGAATAATTCGTTACTTCCTCCTCGTCCTTCATCAAATACATATTCCAAAACAATCTCTTCTTATGTAATGTCAATAAATCTCCACTATTATCCCAAGTGAAGTAAAGAAATATCCACAAAAGGCCAAAAGAAAACCAATCCCAAACAAATTCCAAGAGAATCAATGTAATCCCAAAGTTCCTTTCTTTCCTCCCAGTACCCAGAAAACAAGTTCCTATCTTTACACAAAACCAATCTCCTTCTGTTTATTAGTTCCATTAATTCAACGAATCAATGCATTCTCCAACTTCATCGTCGGGACTCAAACTCTGAGGCAACAAATACAAATCAAGAGCCATTCTCCAAGAAAATTCGAAAAACAAAAGTTGTAAAATTGTCGAATTTATAGTTATCAACTTCAACCTAATACACAACACAAATCGTCAAACAAGATGCAACAAAATTTCAGCTTTGTCATCAAGTCACCGAATTATGTCCCGCAATCCAAACAGATACTATCACCTGAACAATGAAGCAAACAAATCCAAATAGAAATTAAAAACAAAATCAAAGCAACGAGACAAAAAGTCACTACAACTAAACAGAAACAAAAAATGCGTAAACTAATTAAACAAAAATTTATAACCACTAAGGGTACGATCCAAATGGAAGTAACGCACAGACTGACTCGAATCCTAACCGGTTCGTTCGCCGGATCTCTCCAGCTTTGTTAAAAGTTGCACTAGGAGAATTAGAGGAAAATGAAAATCTGATGAATTACCCCAAAAAAGAAGAGATGTAGCGGATCTCGAGCTCGGGTCACCTGAAAATTCGGCGAAATAATTTCGGAGCCGACATGTCGCCAGAGTTCGGCAAGCGTAAAAGAGCAACGGATGGGGGCATCAGAGATAGTTTGGAACAGAAGAAAAACTGAATACTGATTAAAGAAAGAGAGTAAAAAAGAGTTGCAAAACTGGAAAATGGATTGATTATGTTTGCAATATGATACCTCAACCTTTCAATATTTTCTTTGAGGACCTGCCTTCTTTCATTTTTCCCATTTCTTCCGTTTCTCAATATCCAGTCATTTTCATATTTGCCAGTAATAAAGAGTTGCAAGTCAGAATACAATTTCCTAATTTTTAAATGATTGGTTATTGATAATAGATAAAATAGGAAATAACAAAACTGGAATGAATCATATAGAATTCTCGACTTTTATTCTTAGGAAATGTTGTTATATGCTAAAATCAAAAATCGAAAATAAAAAATATTAAATATTATCAAGTTATTGATTCTTATTAAAATATTATCATCAAAATCATCTTTTACATTAATTTCTTTAATAATTAATTTATTGATACTTTTATTTTTATCATAAAAATCATTCATAACTATTTAGAAATTAATAATTTTATAAATTTATTGAAATATTTTGGATTAATTATTTATAAAAATAAAAATAAAATTTTAATTAATTATATACAAAATAAATTATATAATAACTAAATATGAATAAAAAATTTCATTATTAATTTTAATATCAAATATTAATATAACTATTAACTTTGTTTAATACCATACCAAACACGCATTATTTATATATCTATTTAGGTCAAAGCTAACATAATTATAAATGATCCATAAATCCAACTTAAATTGATGATAAGCTTAAGAAATAAATAGAAAAAAAAGGGTATCAAATCAATCCAGAAAAGTAATTTATGAAAACTAACGTCCTATTGCCAAAATTTATTGAACCTCGTGATTTACTTATCATTGGATATGATATTTAAAGTTAGTTAATATCAAGGGAGGAAGAAAAGACTCTTAATAGACTGACGTTGGAGGCAGAAATGGAAAGAAACAAAATAAAGGGGCGTTTTGGAGTAAAGTGAAGTGGCTCCACTCCACTCACAACAATAACAAACAATGTTTTAACCGTTTCTGCGCCTCCATTTCTGTGCTGTATCAGTTTCAGAAAATCCAAGCGCACTTACTGATTACATCTCCGACACACTGGTTTTTCTATCTGCATCCTTTTTTTTTTGTTTTGTAATAATACTAAATCGTACCTCTTTCTTGTCCACTTTCACTTTCAGTACCTTTTAGTTTGGATAAAATCAATCAACCCAACGCACCATTAGGATTTATACAACATTAATTGCAAATACACTTAATGTGTTATTTTCCAAACAGCGAAAAACCAACTTTTGAAGCAAATCAAAATAAATTTTAAAAAAAAGAAATTAAACGGAACATATCAAAATGAAAGAGAAATCCCAAGATTTCATCGTAAACAACTCCTAGTGTAGTTAAAACAGTAAGTTAGTCTGAGTTAGGGGACTCGTCAGATTCTAAGGAATGTGAATGCCAATTTTACTCCAATCAGATTCAGCAGGAGTGGCGTGTATATTACTTTCAGTGGCATTGGATTCTTGACTTGGCAGACGACTGCGTTTACACCAACATAGATACTGAGGTATTGGCCCATCTTCTCCTATAACCCACGTATGGTTAGCCACAATGTCCAGTGTCATCCTCCGCAAAGGATCTGCGCAGAAAATACAATAACAGATCGTTTAAAAGATGTATCAAGGAAAAGGGCAACTGAATATTGCTGCAAAATGATATAAAACTATCACAAATCCTACCAGCTCAGCTGGTTAAGGTATGTCTAAAATGAAAGCTTGCAAAAAAGTAGATCCAACAACCTTTGCAAAGAAGTCCTTCCAGTAAGTCCTTTAGCTGCGGATTCATGTCATGCGGGAGTACTAATGGGTTGTTAACAATCTGCAGCAGAGTACAAGCATTTTGTTAGACAATTCAACAAAAGCAGTCCAAAACCAGTTTTAACTTCAGACCAACATCCAAAGATAGTCATTTTGGATGCAACGGAAAACTTGGAAAAGGATTTCCTTGCCTTGTCGTATGTATCCTGTAGTGTTTCTCCAAGGAAAGGGTATTGTCCCAATACCATACAGTACAATGTCACTCCAACTGCCCAGGTGTCCGCTACTTTGCCATGATAGTTTAGACCTGTAATATCAGAAATCAAACACACCTGTCAAACACATCCTAGCCATTCTCTTAGAAATTTTCAAACTTTAGAGAATTATTTCTAAGCTTAGCACAGAGCATAACCGAGGCAGCACTCTGGTGCAGTAAAAACAGGTGTTCCAGGAGATCGACGGAGCTCATCATTATCATCCTGAGGGGAAAAAAGGCATGGAGTATAAAAACCATTAGTTGGTGACTCTAGACAAATGCAGCAGTAGAATCAAAAAGTGACCAAATAAACTAATAAGCATACAACCTGACCCGTAGGAAACAAAAGGACAGAGGAAAAAAGCATTATATGGTGACAAAGATGTGTAATTAGTTGAAGTTGACTATCAACCAAAACCATATCGGTTAAGGGAGTATCACTACCTAATTCTCGGCCTGTCAGCCAAACACAGCCTGATTTGGCACTATCAAACCAAACATAAACCGGCAAAAATAGTATCCCGCACCAAAATAACATAAGGTTCAATGTGGGATCACAAAAACACCAAGTATGTGAAAATAACAAAAACATAGACCAAAAAACATATTTTTCACATAGACTGGTTGAACTACAGCGTGGAGAAGATAAAGAAGAATATTTTTCACATAGACTGGTTGAACTACAGCATGGAGAAGATAACGAAGAACTTCGAAAAGCATAAACTCTAAGGTATGAGCCAGTAATAAGCAACCAAAACTTTCAAGCCAGAAACCAACTGAAATAACAACAAAAGTATGAGCCAGTAATAAGCAACCAAAACTTTCAAGCCAGAAACCAACTGAAATAACAACAAAATTTCTCTCCTAACTAGTCACTTGTGAAAATTAATTCCCCCCTCCCTCTTTAAGCGTAGTTGATACCATCAATAAACAGTAACTGTAGAAATTCAATGCTGCATCAAGTATAAGATACCAACCTAGCATGTGCTATACCCTATCAAACACCAGTTGACCACAAAAAAGATGTACCAAAGAAGAAGTTCCATCTCCATGGACAGAAATGCATCATAAATGATCTACCTTTGTCCATACAATGTTCAAATGGGAAAACCTCATAAAAGGCTCATCACCTCTTTCATGAAAACGTGAATCAATGTGGATGAAATGAAGTATCAAGCAACTTCCTTACCTCAAATACCTGACTCACACTGAAATCTCCAATCTTCACCGTGCCAGTCCGCGTAACCAACAAATTGTCAGGCTTGATATCTCCATGCACAACATTCTTTAAAAAGGAAGAAACCTCAGTATTTTTATGAATCCACATTTCCCAGTACCACAGAAGGAAAGATATTTACATGTCAAATGGAAATGCAAGAACATCTTTCACTGAATATCCTGTAGGAAATTTAGGGATTGTACAACTTAATCCTTTTTTTTTTTTGTTCTTTCAGATACCAAGAGCACAACACTTCATATTAATAGAAGTGAAGGACCTGAAAGAAGCTCCATTCTGATTCTTATCCAATTAGAAGTACGATTTCTACTGAGTTGCAGGTTAACTAGTACAATAATGTATTTAAGCAGGTTGGTCACTCAACAACTATAAAGGTACGTGAGTTTACAATGCCACTGACTATATTGCAACTGCTACGGCCAAAAGAGGGGCAAGAACGGAACTCATAAATCTTTTAGTAACATTTTCACCGTCAACACAAGCAAACATAATGTCCTTATTGTCAGCCATCTATTACCAATGTAGCTTATGAAGCAGACACAAATACTATTCACTATGGAACAAGATCCATACTCTAAGAATGCAGGTGATAAGATGAATAGGAAAGTAGAACATGCAATCCTGTTATGCAGAAAAGCAAATTTGTGACAATGAAGTATTCAGTCAAAGTATAATGCACAAAATCAGTTATTAAGGTCATACATGGGCATGGAGATACATCAGCCCAGATACTATATCCCTTAAATACTTTCTAGCAGTAATTTCTCCAATTCCACCGGGCGGACCAGAGCCTTCCCAAACCCATTTTCCATCAACGTATTCGAGAACTGGAAAGAAAAAGAAAAGATAACGTATCTTCAATCAATCATAAAGTTAACCTGGTAATTCTAAATCCATAACTACAAAATTTAGCACAAACCAGAAAAGATATCAGAGAAGACTTTGGCAACAACGAAAAGAAAAGATGTGGTTATACATACCCATGTAGAAGTGATCTGTGTTCGGGTCATCAATCACCTCAATGAGATTTACAATGTTAGGATGATGCAACATTTTCATTATAAGAACCTGAAAAGAAAAACAGTAACATAAAAAATTTTACTCAATAAATCTACATTAAACATGCAAAGGAAATATTTGTATGGTAAACATTTTAGCTCTTCTAAGGGAAAACGATCCAACAGGACATTAGAGCATAGCACCATCTATTTCAACAAAACCCACAAGTTAAAAATATAAGGCTAATTATATATCTTGTGGAAACAACTAGAAACTTAGAAGTTCAACAAATTACAGATTCTGAATCAGGGTAAATGAGGTTAATGCCATCTCCCCTCCTACATCAGAAGATAAAATCCAAATTAAGGTGCATTTCTCTGCATGTTTGCACCCAATAAATAATAAAATAGAACTGCAGAAGAATGCATTTCATCAAAAGACAACATCTAAATGACACAAATTGAAACTATAACCAACAACAGTAAGCAGCTACCTCACGAAGAACATCACTCATTGCAGTCTCTGACGGTGCAACACGTAGCTTCAATAAATGTGACTTGTGGAAGGCCTGCAATTTTGAAACAGAAATTCATAAGATGTCAGCATAAAGCCTTTTTATTGTAAAAATTGCCACATAAATATAAACCATCTTTCCACTAAATTTTGCAATTAAAACTAAATCATTCCAAGATAAGCTCAGTGATTTGTAGACAAATGTGACTGGCTAAGCAGCACCCTAATTGGAGAAAACAATGCAGCAAAATTTCCCATAACGCATATAACCTCCCATAAACACTGAACTTCTAATATGAATCAAAAAGATTACCTTAATGGCATAATTGTTTCCATCTACACTACTTCGATATAAGACCTGTTCCACAAGAAAATAAAAATGCTAACAAACTTATTTCTTCCAATTACTTATGTAAAACAACATCTTCCAGAACTATGCTTACCACTTTTCCATAGCTTCCAGCACCAATCTTACACTCACGGACATATTCATTGATCATTTTATTACCATTTTCATCCTGAAAAGGCATCCGGAGAAGTAAATTTCAATTATTTGGAAATATAAATTAGTGGTATAGGCAAACAAATCATGCACAAGCATAAACCTTACAAAATATAGCAAAGAGATCTAATAATGAAAATCAACAATATTCTAATGTTCAAAAATAAATCTTATGAACTCAAACAGTACACAGCATCAGCTGGAAAACCAAAGGAATAACTGATCTGGCATTTGCAAGTACAAACATATGAAATATAAGCAAAACAGCCTCTAAATAAATAAATAGGTGAATTCTGGGTATAACCTCTGTGCGAATAAGTTTGTGTGTTTCCTTGACAGGAAACTGTCTGCAGATCATTCCATTCAGCTCTCTAAACCTTAAAATCTCCTCAGAATGATTGACATAATTTGACAGCTTGCCATCATCCCCATAAGCAGAGTCAGTAACGTCCCCATTATATGAGCCATCATCCCCGTCATCAATTTCTTCATCTAATAAATATTCTTGAGAGAGATTATGATTCCTGAAAGAAATGGTCTTCGATCTTCGTTTGGGTTTCCTCGAGAAGCCAAAACAGCTACAACAGCCCATTGATCGGGCAAAAGTATAGCCTTTGCTTAACATTAAAACTGTCAAACCTTGAAGTACTTACTACAAGAGCTCAGCAACTAAAATTGAACGGTCACCAGATCCTGAAAGTAAGGCAACCCCCTTAAGTTTGCCTATCAAAAAACCCCACAACTTACCCATAATAAAAAGCACATTTATAAAAAGAACAACTTCATATTCACATTATTCACCTAAACAACAGCCAAATTATATTAATTGCGGAAAACGTACAAGATGGCCGAAATCAGAATTGAGCCAACGTCAAACAACAAAACAAGTAACCTTGAACCTGAATGAAGAGAGGGAGTGACGAGCGGGCTTAAGCCCCAAAAAGACTGCTATTCCAAAGGATGCCATTCAGCCAGATGGAAGAAACAATTCACGATACTGAATTCATTGCACTTGCTACAACACATGCTGATATCTCCAGCTTTACTATATCCACCAATCAAAACCTCAATCTCCACTCAGCACCACCATCAACAAATCGTTGACCTTTCTCCAATAAAAAACAAAATTAACCCACCATAATTTGAGCAATAATCGAAATAACAAAATTAAAACAATCTAATAAGAACATCAACCAAAAAGATACCTTTTTCCCTTTGAATCCCTTCGTGTTATAGAACAAAGAAACGGAAAAAGAAAAACCCCCACTTCTAATTGGATTAGAATCAGAAGTCTGAGAAAACAAGGACACAATCAACACAAAGACCGAGGAGATTTAAACCAAAATTTAAATAAAAACCCTGGATTAGATTTGGAGGAAATCCTGGGAATTAAAAGTAACGGCAAGTGAAGAAAAGTCGAGATTTTTTTTCCGACAGAAGGCGAATTCTCGTTTCTTAAAAATGGGAAATGGTAATTGCGTGGATAGTCGGAGGCGGCGAAGAGGAGAAAGAAAGAGACGGAGGTCGAAAAGACGCTGATTATAATCAAAAAAGACGACGAAGAAGAAGAAAAGAGTTGCTGGGTTAGGGGTTTTCTGTTTCTCCACCCGCGTGTTCCTTCACGCGCCCCCGTTCTCTCTCTCTCTCTCCCTCCCTCGTCTCGTTTAGTTCTCTCTTTCAATTTTTTAATTGTTCTTTTTCACATTTACTAATAACAAATTTATAAAAATAACAGTAAAATTTTGTCATTAACTCATTATTGCTACCCCCTACCATTAGAACCCATTTTTAGTAAATAACCGCTTAACAACAAATAAATGTATTATTTTTATAATTTAAAATCGATGCAGAATAACTCAAATAAATTTATTTTAAATTAAAATATTAATTTATATAATAATAATAATACAACAACAATACTTAAAAAAAATCTGCTAAAAAGTGAAATCTAAAATAGTCTAATAATATACCGTCTTATCTCTAATTAAAAAATTATTTTCAAATGACCCACAAAGTAAAAGTTAATTTTAAAAAATGTAAAATATAAATGATACAAATAAATTGATGTAGAACAACTCAAATAAATTTATTTTTAATCAAAATATTAATTAAAAAATTAATAATACAACAACATCAAGAGAAGTGAAATTTAAAGAGGTCTAATAATACATAATCTTATCCTTAATTAATAAAAAATTATCTTCAAATAAGTCTATTTTTAAATTAAATTTGAGAATTAACTTAAATTAGAATTTAAGAAGTTTATAAAAAAATTAGAATAATAATTATTTTTTTGTGTGCCTTGTCAAATTTCAATTGATCAGAAAATGCCTTGCTTCTATGGTAATTTAAGCTCGTTGCTTTATCAAATGGGCCATAATCTGGGGAGTCCAATTCCAACGTTATCATGGAGTTGCGTCACTTATTCTCCGCTACGTTATCGTCTTGGACCTCTTGGTAGAATATAAAGTTATGAACCCACCAGCGTATTCTTCGTCGGGGACGTATTGGGACAAGACACTGGTGCGAGAATATGAAATCACGACTCCAAAGTCCAAACTCCAAACCCAACCAAGTCGATGTTTTACGAGGAAGACGCGCGTTTCATTTGAGAGGCACGCATCAGTACATGTCACCTGAGCTGGTCCTATAAAAGAAATATAGATATGCTATGATTATAAAATAGATGTGTGGGCCCTTGGTCGTAGGATGTTTCAGTACGATGAAAACGGAACTTTCGTAGGTGAATGGTTACACCAATGGAATGTCTCACATCTCCGGCAAAAATGCCCAAGGATTTCTAATTCAATATATATAAATAATCAAATAATTTACACCTTCTTTTACTAAATCCACTTAATTAGTGGAGAGCTATTACTAATTCCACTAAAATTATACAGCAATGAATCATGAGATTACAAATACCCAATCCTTATATCGCCAAACCCATTCCTCTAATCCTGTCCTACCATGGATTCCCTCGCCAAAGCGTTATTGTTGTTCTCATTAGTCCTCTACTCTCTTCCCGTTCAATCCCGCCCGCTACAGACGGTCGTGACGGTGGCGGACGCTCCCATATCACCTAGGCTGAAGGCCTTACTATCCACGGTGTGCAAGAAAGCCGACGAGTTTAACATCTGCATTCAAACCTTGAAATCCATTCCTAAGATATCGAAAGCCACTAACCTTAAGGACGTCAAAAACATCGCCCTGGACGCTGCGATAGATCAAACCAGAAGGATGCACGATTTCTTCGCCGTTTTGTTCAGGAACGAGACGGTACCAGATTACAAGGTTGCCTTGGCGACTTGCGTCGATGCTTTTAAGGAGGTAGAGGGTTGTTTCCACATCGACAGCGTTAAGGGTTTGGCGGCGCTGACAAAAGTTTTCGGAGCTCGGAGTGAGGAACTGAAGTGTGAAGAGGGCTTGGTGAATCACCATTTTGATATTGGACGTGTTAAGCCGAAATTGAACAAGTGGATAAATTACTATGGAGTTGCGTACAATGGTGTGGATGCTGTCGAAAACCAGGGCTTACATAAAGCATACTATGGTGTGGACGCTGTTGATAGCCCAAATACGTCGGCAGGGCTTACTTAAACAGCGAGCTAGTTTTTGATATGTAGATGACGACGACGAGGAGGAGGAGTAAGTTGTTTCAATGCGTGTTCTTTTACAGTCTCCATATATCAGAATCGTACAAGACTTCTCTGTTTCTTTTTGGTAGAAAAAAGAGCTTTCTCTGTTCCCGATATGGCGTTTAGCAAATCATTGGATTGGATCAACAGATAGATAAAACTATTCCCCCATCAATTATATGTCTGTTGTTTGGAAAGTATTTTAAATATTCCAATTATAAAAAATTGTTAAATAGGAATGGTGATTGTTTGGGATAATAATTTGAAGTTAGGTGAAAATAAAAATAGAGAAAAAGTGGCTAAAAAAAGAGAAAAAGGAAGAAGTAGGAGAAGAGGTGACGGTAAAGAAAAAGACAATTTAAGAAATTTTAACATATATTAATTGGAAAAATAAGAAATGTAAAAATTTAAGGAAAATTTTAAATCTAATTCCTAGAAGGATATTTTGTAAGAATAAAAAAGAGGGTAAATTATGACTTTTAATAGTTGAAAGTATTTTATGGTGGTAAGGTAAAGCAAGGATGTTTAAATAATTAAGAATAAAGAAAAAAAGAATAATTTTAGATTATTAAATATAATTGAGTTTAATTATTTTCTTAAATAAGTCTAATTGAATTGTGTAATGTCTCTTAATGACAGATTAAAAAGTAGATTGGACTTATTATATTGTTAAGTTCAAAAATCAAATAAGGATAATTTTAGACTGTACTCTTAGAATAGGGGATGGTTCATGAGATGACAATTGATCGAGTTGGGTAGTAGCAAGGTAGCAGGTCCAAGCTCAGACTGACGTCGTTTTGCCATTACATGACAGGCCTTTAGACCTTATCAAGCGTAGACAACCAGAGTATTCGAGGCCCAATCAATCTTAGAAAATCAGGTCCAAAGCTCGTTCAACCCAAGCTTAACTCATTGACTTCAGGTCAAGCCGGGCTCGAACCCAATTACCATACCTAATCATATATTAAACTAGTCATTAATTTAATTAATAATTAATAATAACATACGTGGATTTCTAAAATATAGGAATTGTGTTTATTTATTACATAAATAATTAACAAAATATAAAAGATTTCGTATTGATATTTCGTTACATATTATGAGGTGTATTGTTTGGTAATTTGACAAAATTTTGATAATTAAAAATTTTTAATTATGCATGAGTATAATTAAAAATATTATGTAAATAAATCACATTCATGAGATTAAATAAATACTAGCTTATAATAAATTGAGAATAATTTGTGTAAATTGTGAATTTGTGACTTGCTTAAGATAGGCTATATTTGATGATCATAAATTGAACGATTGTTTAAATACGAGCGAGTGATGACTAGGTACTTGTTTGTGAAGCAAGTACTAAGCTATCTTGAGTCTCATAGATGTTTTGTGTTGATAATTAAGTACTGAAGCAGTAGTATCATGATATCTTGAATCTAAGAGATATTTATGTCAATGGTTAGGTACTATAGTGGTACCGAAGTACTACATTAGATCAAAGAAATGAGGTACTCTATGTTGATATTTATACATCCAATTACACATTCACCTAGTGAGTGGCTGAATGTAAGCTAATAGGTTAAATAAGGCCTAGGCAATTCATTTAATAATGAGGTTGAACATAAATGTTAGTAATAAATTTATCCCAAAAAACAATATTAGTAATAAAATAATAATATTATTAATCATTACTAATAATAAGAATTTGGACATTTATTAGAGTGTTTGGATAGTTGGTATATTGTTTTTGTATTTTAATATTATATATATGTTTTAATCATTTGACTAATTTTGAATTATTTGATTTTAATATTAGGTTCAATTATCCTTACTAAGTTACAAAAATCTTGTTTACTTGACACAATATCAATAACAATAAAAATTATAATATATGATTTTGGAAAAAATATTTTGATTTATCATAATACCTTTTTAGTATTTTAATATTATCTCATTCGCTACTTAATTTTTTATTTCTTATATTTGATTCCAATAGTTATCTCTTACAATATTAGCTAATACAATTGACATAATGATATTATATATCGAATATCTAAAAATTATTGATATTTTATTATTTTCATTAGTTGTTCATTTCTTTAGACAAATGTATAAAAAAGAAAGAGCGTGAGATGGGACTTGAGTTGAGCGCCATACGAAATGAAAGTCCTTACTTACGTAGCGTTTGGTTAGCGTCTTGGAGTTCCAAGCCTCCACGTCTCTCTCTTTTTCTCTTGCAATTCGGAATAATAAAGCCGCCAGCCAGCCGGCCAGCCGCCAACCATCGTAAGCATAATATTAGTAGTAGTAATAAGAGAGAGAGAGAGAGAGAGAGGGAGTGAATATGGCAGTGGGCGTGCTGGCTTTGCAGGGTTCTTTCAACGAACATATTGCAGGCACACTCTCTTCTCTTGTTTATTCCCATTACTATAGCTTCCTTATTGCATTGTCACATCTGGGCATACTTACTTTTCTCATTCATTTGCTTTGAATTGCTTGACACTTTCCTTCCTGTGATTTATCGGCAGCGTTAAGAAGATTGGGAGTGAAGGGGGTGGAGATAAGGAAGCCAGAGGAGCTAGACAACGTCAGCTCCCTCATTATTCCTGGTGGCGAAAGCACTACCATGGCTAAGCTCGCCGAATTGCATAACCTGGTCTCCCTTTTTTGCATGTTGCTTTTGCTTTTCTAATGAGTCTATTGGAATCATAAATGACCCTTTTAAGTTTCTGTTTTATTTCACGTTAAACAACCATTGATCATATTGTTTTGTGTTCCTCGATTGCAGTTTCCAGCTTTGCGTGAATTTGTGAAACTGGGAAAGCCCGTGTGGGGAACCTGCGCTGGTCTTATCTTTTTAGCTAACAAAGCCTATGGTGGGTTTTCATTCCAACCCTTCATTTATTGAATTTTGACTTCTGATTTGTTTACTAGGCTTTGCTTAATATGCATTACTAGTTTATTGAGCTTTTAATATTATGCTATTGATCTTTGATACAATGACTGGTATTGCTGTTTCAGGACAGAAAACCGGTGGGCAGGAACTAGTTGGAGGTCTTGATTGCACCGTCCATAGGAATTACTTCGGCAGTCAGGTTACTTACATACACTTTATACCTTTAAGTTAGTGGTACTTGTCAAGACTTTTATAGATGGAATTAGCATATTGGTATGATAAAACTTGGAAACTGGAAAGATTGAAACTGTTTTTATGATCATGGTGCTGTTGCTACTTGAGGCAAGTTCAAATTTGTTACAAGAGTTGTGTGTGTGAGAGATGGTAAGAAGTATACGGGCCCGGATAAAAAGAACAATACCACAAACCCAAATACAAGTATATACCAGAAGCAGCAAATATTCTCGAGTGTTCTACATCCTACCAGAAACAGAATTCTGTTACAACAAGAAAAAGGAATATTGTGTACAGATGATTGGTTGCCGCAATTGCCCTTTTGTTTTTGTATATATATACAGTCAAGTAATCTCTGTAAGTTTTAACAAAAATAAAAAGTTCTTCTTACAGTGTGTAACAAAGGAGAGGTTACAAATGAAATTCTAATTAAGACCTAGCTGACCTCTTACTTCTTTCTGGAGAGTTGAAATCCGAGAGAGGGAACAGTTCACTGACTCTCTGGGTTCATTCAGTCATTGATGAATAGTTCCATTCTCTTCTAAATGACTGATTTTTACATGTGATTTCTTGTACATATTTGGGTTTTTTATATTTTTCTGGTTGATTCTGCAATTTCTGTTCGCTTAATCATAATCATGGTTTTACCTATACAAGTTTACTAGACAACCTAAGATATAATTTATTAGCACAATGAGTGATTGAAATTGGACAATTCAGAACCAACATTAGAGACGATGCTACTTCCATAATCTCTTAACCTTAAATGTACAATGGAAGATGGTCTCTATGTATACAAGTATAGGAATTCAAATTTTTGAGGATTCATTGAGTGTACTCTTATTCAATAAAAACATGTGTACTCAGCTTCAAAGCTTTGAGGCAGAGCTTTCAGTTCCAGTGCTTGTATCAAAGGAGAGTGGCCCTGAAACCTTCCGTGGGATTTTCATTCGTGCTCCTGCAGTGCTTGAAGTTGGGCCTGGAGTTGAAGTATTGGCAGAGTATCCTGTTCCATCTACTAATGTGCTGTATTCAAGTTCTGGAGTTCAAATCCAAGAGGTTTGTAAATGTTGCTCCTATTTAAATCTTATATGCTTCAAATCTAGTATGCTGAAAGATGACTTAATGTGTGGTACATCAGAAAATTTAGGAAGAGGGGTAATTTTGTTGAAGTCTTAATTTCTAAATTTTTGTGAAGTTATTGTTTGTTCATAATTTCCTCAAAACATTGCAGGTATAATTAGTATAGGCTAAAGGTATATTTTAGCTCCTAGCGTTTGCACAAAAATTTAATTTAGACTATGAAGTTTTAGAGTGTTTTAAAAGAAACTTAACGTTTCAAATTTATTTGAATTAAACCTCCAAATAACGAAATCCTTAACCCCATCAAGATTCTGTCAGTTAAATGTCATGTTAACATTGATGGAACTTTTTAATCAATTTTTTCGTCTTATGTGGAACCCACTAGTGCTACGTTGAGCTCACGTGGCACTGGTGGGCCTCACTTCCAAAATAAACCCCCTCTCATCCTTCGTTTGTCTTCTTCTCCACAAGAACATCGACATGTCTTTCTTTTTGTGTCTTTACCAAGGAATGCTAATGGTGACAGTGGGCTTAATAGAGAGGAAATGTCAGTGATTGTTGTTGCTAACCTAAGGGAATTCGACGACGAGCAAATCAACGTGATTCTCGATGAAGTGTTCCGTATTTATGGCCGGTTCATTGACAACGAGAAAGGTCTCATCAATGAGGGCTTACTGCATACTTACAACAATGGTGCTGGTCACAACTAGAAAGGGGTGCTTTTGGGAAAAGTCGGGGACATGAATATGCGATTTTTATCAAGGAAATTGTTAGTTTTGAGGAGCAGAGTCGATGGGACTACATCGAGAAATGAAGCTTTCGATGGGCATATGCCAATTGGGAGGGTGTTGTATGAGCACCAGTTGTTTAAGGAAGCGTTACTGAGTTTTAAGAGGGCTTCTGATTTGCAGCCTGTTGATGTGAGGACATGTTTTCGTGCTGAGGATTGGTTGTATATTCTTGGGAGGTGTAAAGAAGCTAAATAGGAATTCTTGTGGCCTTTGGAGGCAGCTGAGGTAGCAAGGAATCTGATAGAACACTGATGTAATAAAAATGTAAACGGCAAAGCTCTATTATAAGGGATTGTAAGGGACCCGATTCAAAGG
>JANZLC010000008.1:4515815-4532881 GCA_026413385.1 Erythroxylum gracilipes | reverse complement strand
CATTGCTTCATAGTCACAAGGAAAGGGGGCATGTTTAGTTTCATCAGCCTATAAACCCAAACTATAACGTGGTTCTGCAATCGATTTTCATATGGCTTTAACCATGTTATTATAATTTGGCATACTAACCTTTGTCATTTTAAATTCCTCTGTTTTTACTTTATCGTATGTATGTGTTTGAAAAAAAATGGGGTAGTTGGTTACGGGAGTAGGGTCTCCATAACATTTTTAATCTCAGTAGTAGAAGAAGGAGGTTTGGTATGTCTACTGAATAAAGCAACAACATAGTTCTTCATTTAGATCCATCATAGTTGAGCTCTGTTTATATTACTTTCCATATGAGCAATGTGAAGTATGATGATTGATATGTGGCCCTTGGTAAGATGTAAGTAGGCATCAAATGGTTTGATATCATATGTGGTTTAAATATGATGAATCAATGTATGTAGTTTTGTCTTCAAATTACATAGTCTATAAACTGACTTTTTCTCTATCCCAGGTTTTAGTTGCTGATCATGTTGGAAAAAATTGCTGTTTAAGGAGATTTGCCTTTAAGGTAAATCCCCTGTATTGGTTTCAGTTGCTGTTCCTGTTAGGCTTTCATGTGATTGGCCAATCTCTTATACCGAAGCATGTTGTTGATGATTTGCTTTGAATGCTAACCATGTTTGCTTGTTTTAGCATTAATCATTTCATGTATACACCTACAACTGAATAAAGAACTTGCTGGAAATCATTTATCGATGAACTTGGTGGATGTAAAGAATGGTTTTTCAGGGGCAAGTAGATTGTCATGTATGTTCCTAATTAGATCTAGTAATGAGATTATTTTAACTTGTGTAATTATCCTGGGTAGTACTTCATGGATATTGCCCACTAGCATACATTAAAAGAATCAAAATTCAGAAAGACTAGGCTACAAAATGGCATCCAAGTCTGCAGATTCGTGAGCTATTGACAAGGAATCCATCCCCTTAGTTGCAGATTCACGTTTACCTTGGCAATTTGCATGCATTAGAGGATAGGTTACATTGTCCCACACCCATTACACAACATAGAGATGATGAATAAGAAAAAGGTCCCATGGGCTCTAGCCTCTAGGTATACGATTCATTAAGATCTGTCAAATGTTTTTGGATTGTTTTATATAATGCATAATTTTTTCATAAATTTGGAAGTTTTATGAATATTGTTTCTGTGTTGGTTTGCAGGCATGCTGTTCTTGTGGAAAATAGAATCCAAATGTTCTATGAAATTGAAACCTTAGGTTTATGGCATTCTACAGATTGTCTTTAAGTATTGTAGACTTGGGACATGATTACATGAATAACATTGGCTTTGTCTTAAACAATTACGGATTAAATAGAATAGATTATGCATGGTATGCACTATGGCTGCCAGGCTTGCTGGATATGCTCTAATCTAGTAGTTTTGTAAAATGGCTGAAAGGAGTTTGCAAAGAGTGTAAGTGCTATAGTCAATTACACATAGAGTTATTAAATTTTGATGCATATTTTCAAATGACTAGATTGTGTCACTTGATTTCCTAAAGTTGGGTTGATTGATTCTAATTCTGATTCCAGACTCTAGTAGGGTATGTGATAGAACACTGATGTAATCAAATTGTAAAAGACAGAGCACTGTTATATGGGATTGTAAGAGACAAGATTATAAGGAAACGAGAGGATATATTGATAAGAAGAATTGATGACACCAGCAGTTTTGTGAAGACTGCCTTACTTCTCAATCATCAAAATAATACATCAATCTTCTCTCCCTCTCTTCTCTATTTCCTGTGCCTTTATAATCGACGCATAACAAACTCTGCCTCTACTGACATAACAACTTGACACAAAATAACAACTTGACACCAATTGAGCTTTGCCTACAACATAACAATCGTACTGCCTTTTTAGTGATCACACACAGAGCATGCCACCTCAGCTTCTATTCCACATTTTTATTCTTGCATTCCATCAGATTCCTTTTTCTCACTATTGTTGGATCCTGCCCTTGTAAATCCTCTCAGCCTTTTCCTCTTGTATACCATCTGGATCGCTGGATGTGGCCCATCATTACCCCCTCCTTCAACATTCACCTTGTCCCCAAGGTGGAAATCAGGAAAAACATCCCTCAAAAGCTGAAGTGGTTCCCATGTGGCTTCAAAAGGTGGAAGGTTCTTCCATTTTACTAACAACTCCCGCTCAACTCCCTGATCACGAGTCTCCAAAATTTCTTCAGGTTCTATGGTCCACTCCATATCAGAAGATAAAGATGTTGGAAGTGGCAGCGTTTGATCCGGATTTCCCACAACCTTCTTCAATTGCGAAATGTGAAATATTGGGTGAATTCCAGCATTGTCTGGAAGTTGCAACTTATAAGCCACCTCACCAATACGTTGAACAACTGGAAATGGTCTGAAATAACGTGGTGCTAGTTTCTCGTTTGGACGTGAAGCTAAGGAACTTTGGCGATAAGGACGCAGCTTGAGATAGATTAAATCCCCTACTTCAAAAGTCAAGTCGCGCCTATGTTTATTGGTAGCTTGTTTCATTCGATTTTGAGCAATCAATAACTGTTCTCTGAGCTCATCCAACATCAAATCTCGCTGTAGCAACTGTGTTTCGAGAGTGGTATTGGTAGTGTCATGATGATTATACCGTATCAAAGTTGGAGGGTCTCTCCCATAAACAATCTTAAAGGGAGTCAGCTTAGTGGCCGTGTGGTATGAAGTATTATAGGAGTACTCAGCCCATGGGAGCCACTTAGACCATTGGCGCGGCTGTTAGCTAGCAAAACATCGCAAGTATGTCTCTAAGCAACGGTTGACCACCTCACTTTGTCCATCCGTTTGAGGATGATAAGCTGTGCTCCTCTTCAAAACAGTGCGTTGGATACGGAATAATTCAGCCCAAAATTGACTAAGAAAAACTTGATCTCTGTCCGTGACAATACTGCGGGGAAACCCATGCAATTTCACAACATAGTTAATGAACGCCTCGGCAACTATCTTGGCCGTATAAGGGTGTTTGAGGGGAACAAAATGCAAATACTTGCTCAACCGATCTACCATAACCAGAATAGAATTAACCCCAAAAGATTTTGGAAGACCATCTATAAAGTCCATGCTAATATCCTCCCATACGGCTTGGGGAATGAGAAGTGGCTGTAACAAACCCACCGGAGAAAGGGTCTGATATTTGTGTTGCTGGCAGACCTGACATTCTTCGACGAAACGCTTAATAGCTGCACGCATACCATGCCAAAACAACTCTCCTGATATGCGTTTAAACGTGCGAAGAAAGCCTCCATGTCCTGCTGCTGGGCTGCAATGAAATTCCTGCAGAATTTGTGGAATAAGAGAGGAGGAGTGAGGAATTACCAGCTTGCCATGGTAGTGTAGCACTCCATATACTAGAGACCACCCAGGTTTGGATAATGGGTCCTCCTCCAAGGCTACCTTGATAGCACCAAGTTTAGGATCAGCAGGAAATCTCCTTATGCAAAAGGGGCCAGTCAATCCAAGAAGGTACTGAAATAGCCATTAGTTCCTCATGATGGGGAATTCTAGATAATGCATCTGCTACTTTATTCTCAGGGCCCGGACGATATTAAACCTCAAAATTGTATCCCATAATCTTCGTAAGCCACCTTTGATATTCAGAAGCAATCAAACGTTGTTCCAACAGAAATTTTAGGGATTTTTGATCAGTTCGCACTATAAAATGTCGACCCAGCAAATAATGTCTCCACTTTTGAATCGCCATCACAATTGCCATCAATTCACGTTCGTAAACTGATTTAAAACGAGCTCTTGCTTGCAACGCCTGGCTGTAAAAAGCAATTGGGCGTCCTTTTTGTGACAACACAGCTCCAAGGCCGATTCCCGAAGCGTCAGTTTCTACAATAAATTCTGTTGAAAAATCTGGTAAAGCGAGCACTGGTATAGTTTTCATGGACTGCTTTAGAGTGTTGACAGCTGCAGTAGCTTCCTCTATCCACTGAAAGGAGTCTTTCTTGAGCAAGCTTGTTAGTGGAGCAGCGATTTTGCCATAGTTGCGCACAAATCGCCTGTAATACCCCGTCAAACCAAGGAACCCTCGCAGCTCCTTCGGGTTAGAAGGCATGGGCCATTGATCTATGATGCTCACTTTATTGGGATCGGTTGCAACTCCTTGGGAGGTGATAATATGCCCCAAATATTCTACTTCAGGCTGGCAAAAACAACATTTCTTGGCATTTGCATAAAGACAATGCTCTTTCAAAACAGTTAGAACAGATCGTAAGTGCTCCATATGTTCATCAAAAGATGAACTGTAAATCAGTATATCATCAAAGAATATGAGCACATACTGCCGCAGAAACGGTCGAAATATGTTGTTCATCAATGCTTGGAACGTTGCCGGAGCATTTGTCAATCCGAACGGCATCACTAAGAATTCATAGTGGCCATCATGAGTGCGGAAGGCAGTCTTTTGAACATCCTCCTCCTTGACACGGATTTGGTGGTATCCCGATTTAAGATCTAGCTTGGTAAACAACTTGGCCCCATGAAGCTCGTCTATCAACTCATCGATGTTAGGGATTGGGAATCGGTCCGGAATGGTAACACGATTCAATGCCTTATAATCCACACAAAACCTCCACCCTCCATCCTTCTTTCGGACCAAAAGCACAGGACTAGAGAAAGGGCTAACGCTTGGTCGGATAATACCCGCCGATAACATCTCTGTTACTAACTTTTCAATCTCCGCCTTTAGAAAATGAGGATAGCGATATGGCCTAACGTTGACAGGACCCGCGCCTTCTTTCAACACAAGTGCATGCTCATTACCACGCACTGGAGGTAATCCCTTCGGACTCTCAAAAACAGCCTTAAATTCTTGTAGTACTTCTTTGACTCTCGGATCATCACATTCCCTAGCAATGTTACTCTGGACTGCTATATGCATGAACTCCAACATCAGCCCCAATTTCTCTTGCTGTAATTCCTTAGCCATGGTCTTCAAGGAAACCAATGCCTTAGTAAGACTTGGGTCACCCTTCAGTTGAACAGTTTGTCCCCCTACCTCAAAAGTCATAGTGAGCTTTTTCCAATCATCCCTGGTTTCTCCCAGAGTGGATAACCACTTTAGCCCCAAAATTAAATCGGTACTTCCTAAAGGTATAGGGAGAAAATCTTCCACAATAGTCAATTCTTGCAACCTGAGAACTACCCCTTTACACACCCCCATACCCTTCAATTGTTTCCCCGACCCAATCACAACTCCATAATGGGAAGTCTCGTGAATGGGAATTTGAGGACTTTCCACGAGACTAGTGAAGATGAAGTTGTGGGTAGCCCCGCAATCGATGAGCACCACAACCTCCAAGCCATGTACTTCGCCTCTCAATTTAAGGGTTCTAGGCTCTGACAAACCAACCACCGAATTTAGAGAGAGCTCCATACTATTCAACGCTTCCTCTATTGTCGTTACTCCTTCCTCTTCTGGTTCTTCAGCATCTACTTCACCTTCACTGACTAGCAACACATTTAGTTCTCGCTGCGGACAGCGATGGCCAAAGTGCCATTTCTCATCACAACGGAAACATAAGCCTTGAACTCGTTTGGTTTGAGCCTCGGCAGGGGTTAATTTTCAAAATCTTGGTGGTGCAGGTAAGGCTGGTGTTTTAGAAGTTTCTGGAGTCTTATGTTTGTGAGGTGGGTTTAATGTCGTAATTGGTTGTGGTGTTTTGTTTGTGGATGGGTTGTAGTTTTTGTTTGGGGTCCATGTGATGATTTTGTGGGCATTTTTGTATTGGATTGAAGGGGGTTCTTTGTGAGTTTTGGAGTTAGGAGCTAGACCCAAGATCTGATTCTTTCGTTCGATTCGGCCCGCTGTGTCTATGGTTTCCTTTAACGACCGTGGGTTCAAGACTAACAATTCAGCCTTGATTTTCTCTTGCAACCCATTTACGAAGACAGCAACCATTGTCTCCTCTTCTAAAGCTCCCACAGATGCTGCCAAGTACTCGAACTGAGCACGATATTCAGCCACCGTTCCTTCTTGTCTCACAGCAAAAAATCGATGGAGTAAAGTCCCATCATGTAGTCCTGCAAAACGTTGCAATATCTGGCCCTTTAGTTCTTCCCATGAAGAAAAGGACTTGTTACGCTCCTCAAAACGTAACCATGCCTGTGCTTCCCCTTCACAGCACACGGCCACTGCCTCTAACTTGTCACCCTCTGTCAACCGATTAATGGCAAAGTAACGTTCTGCTCGAAAAATCCATGAATCTGCTCCTTCACCATCAAACACTGGGAGCTCTAACTTTCTTGGGTATTTGTCTTTTCCCAACGCTCTTTCAGTAATTTCAAGGGTTTGGTTTCGTGGGTCAATGGGGTTTATGGTGTCGGCTTGGGTATTTGCTTCTGGTTCAGTTTGGCTAGGTGTTTGGGTTTTGGAAGTGCTTGATTCTCCATGTTGTTGTGGGTTAACTTGGTTTTGGAGAAGAAGTTGTAGGCTGGTTTGGGTTTCTTGTAGCTGGGCAATAACGAGAGCAAAGTTGGCATTCATACCTTTGAAATCTTCTTCCAGTTGCTCTACCCGTGTCTCCATCCGAGTTTTTGGGTGTGCTGTTTCCATGTCAATAAGGTCAAAGTATCACCAAGGAATCGTGAGGCTCTGATACCAAATTTGATAGAACACTGATGTAATAAAAATGTAAACGGCAAAGCTCTATTATAAGGGATTGTAAGGGACCCGATTCAAAGGGAACCAGAGTATATATGAATAAGAAGAAGTGATGACACCAGCAGTTTTGTGAAGTCTGCCTTACTTCTCAATCATCAAAATATTACATCAATCTTCTTCTCTTGTAAACCATCTGGATCGCAGGACGCAGCCCATCAGAATCAATGGGTTTATTTGCTTCCTCTAATATATGTGAATCTTGGGATTGCATTAGAAGGTGAAGGGTTCTAAGTGCTTGTGAGTACTATATAGAAGCTGATATTTTTTTTCCAACTCATTATAGAGCTTTGAAATTACTTGGTAGTGCACTTCTATGCACTTTGTGATTTGGCCTCTGCTTTGGATGCCATGGGCGAAGATGAGTAGGTGATAGAGATTTTCCAAAAGGCTATTGATTTGAAACTTGGTCATGTTGATGCTTTGTACAATTTAGGTGCGCTATATATGGATTTTGGCAAGTTCCAAAGATGTATCCCAAGGCGTTTGCCGCGTGATCGAACTTAAGACTGGAGGTGAGAGAGCAACACTGAGAAAAGACTTGGTAAATGCTCTTGAAATCACGGTTTTCTAAAGGATTACCAAGTTGAGCTGTCATGATGTCAAGCTTTTAAGGAAGGAAATTAGTGAAAATGATGTACTGATTTCTTATTCTGGTGGTGGTGGTGTCTCAGAAAAGTCCATAATCAAACCAAACTTTTGGAGAAATGACGAACAAAGGAAAAAAAGGAGGTTTATTTTGGAAGTAGGAGCCACTTATGCCACGTGAAGGTAGACAACTTAATTAAAAAAGTGCACTTAATTGATAGAATATTAATGTAATACTTAACTGACATAACCCTATGGGGTTAAGGGTTCAGTTAGTTGAGGGTAATTTAGGTGATTTTGAAATGTTAAGGTTTTTTTTTTTAATGCTCTTAAATGTTAAGGCCTAAATTAAATTTTGGTGCGAATATTAAGAACTAAACTGTACCTTCAACCTTAGAATATATGTCATTCTTAACATTTTTTGATTTTAAATTTGGGTTGTTTTAATTTTCATATTCAGGATCTTTTCTATATTTAGAAGTGGGAAATTTTCAGAGTTCGGACTACAGTGTTAGGCTTGGCTTTACAATTTTCATTAATGTGGTTAGAACTTGGTCATGGATTTGGTGCCATGTGACAGCGGGGTAAGATGCAAAAAATAAGTGGTTGGAATTTAGTTAAAATTTGAGTTGCCAATCTGCTACATTAAAGTATTTGGGTATTATGTCTTATCATTTTGTCGCTCACAATCCGTTGATTAAAGTTTTGGAGTTAAAACATGGAGTCTAATCTCAGGTTTTGAGGTCTTTTATTTTAGTTTTACTGCACACTGCTCCTATGGGTGATGAAATATTATGAGGACCCACTCTGCTATACTCCATAGTTTTACACCACATTTTAATGAATGTTTGGGAAGCTAGGAATGTAGTAGTGTTCCCTCGTCTGATCTTGTATGGTGAATTTCATGTTTTCTCATGTTGGGTTGCAGAGGATTGTGATCATGAGTTTGACTTAATTCTTTAAGTCAGATACATGGGTCATAACATTATTGTTATTTGTGGGGCCATTTCTCCTTCCTCTGGTTAGTCTGGTTTTTGGAGTCATAACTGCTGGTTAATCATGATCTCCATCAATCTTTTACATTAAAAAAGCAGTTTGTTGGCCCACATTTCTGAATTCCAATCTGCATTTGGTTGATGGTCTTTGCTATAGATATGTCCTCGTGAGACCTGTTGAGGGTTACAGATATTGCCAATGACAAATAGATAGCTGCAAACTTGTAAATTGTAGGCTTGTGATATAATCTGGTTTTCCGTGTATCAACGGTGAAGATATCTGATATGAGGATGTCTAAGATATCTAGATTGAGCTGGTAACCGTTTTAATCTGGTTCTAAGGTATCGTTTTTCTTGCCAATCCCTTTTATCGGTAGCTTAAGTGTTTTCTTTCCATGGGGTGAAAAAGAAATAAATCTCGGCTATGTAACATGTACTCGATGTTAAAATGAGCACATGAAACGAGAGTAAAATGATTTTATGTTCTGCCAAGGCCTGTCTGACTTCTAATTTCTGGATATTCAGGAAAATGGTGTGCCTGAAAACAAGGTGATTGTAGCTCTAAAACAAGGGAATTTGTTAGGGACGGCCTTCCATCCTGAACTGACGGCAGATACTCGATGGTATTAGTGTATTTGATTTGCAGTGGTCATGTTATATAGGGAATGAATATTGAGGTTTTCTAAGTAGTTGCTTCTGCAGGCATAGTTACTTTTTGAAGATGGCAAGTGAGGCTGGAGAAGGAACGTCAAGCAGCATCGTCCCAGTTTCAGGAAATCTTAGCTACGAAGGAAAACAGAGGATTGATCTTCCTATCTATCAATAGAGCCAACTACTTTCAGCATTGTTCAAGTAGTTTTGTGTGGGATGTATGCCATAACCTGGTACACCAAAATGTGAAGCGGGTGTTGTTATTTTTAGCATTCCTGTTCAGATTGTAGCCCAAGAAACTTACAGGTTGGCTTTATTTATATCAGAAAGCTCCCAAAATCCCATCGGATATAGGTATTATAGGGTTCACCCTCTGGACTTTTTGGGTCTAGACATATTAAAAGATACTTCCCAGGTAAGACACGTCTACTAACCTCAACAAACGGTCCTCCCTTATAACACAACTTGATAACACTTTACACTTGATTTCTGCATTAACGTCTTAGTTATTCTTGCCACAAAGTGTCTTCTAGTCGAGCAAGCTTTCGGCTAGTCCTTAGGTCCAAACTTGACTCAATACCCTATCAATCTAGGCTTGACTTGTTAACTTGGGTCATATTTACTTCCTTTCTAGTTCCATCGTAAAGAATCATATTTACAATATCTTTGCCTCCCTCATCTTGACATTCAATTTGTTGTAAACAAAGTCTCTCGATTCTTTCATTACCTTACAAATGTACATTGAATTGCTGTTAATCAAGTTGTACATATCTACAATCTACACCCTTGTATGGTATCCACTTAACCAAAGTCACATATTTTTCCTTTAATGCTTATTATGATGCTAATTGGGTTAGTTATCTAATGATTATTGGTTTACTTTTAGTTATTGCATTTTTTGTGTTCTAATCTTATCTTTTAGTGTTAAGAAATAGGCTACTATTGCTCGTTCCAATACCGAGAGTGAATATTGAAACATTACGCTTGTTATTGCTGAACTATGCCAGACCACCCCCTTATTTGAAAAAACTGGTATTTCTAGTCTGCAACCTACTACATGTTGTGATAATCTTGATCTTACCTTTTTTTCTGTTTTTTTTTTTGTTTTTTCGCCGAGATGGTGTATAGTAGTGGAAGTAAGATTTTAATAATGGAATTCAGTGTAAGGCTCTGTCACTTGAGGGGCTTGCAAGCACCAAATAACCTCAATTGTCGGTGCCTTGTTCTCTAATTCTGTGTATTCTTATGCACAAGCAATAAGTTTGACTTTCTTCATATGGCGATTACCTGCCTTCTGCCTTTGAAAGTCATCAAGTCCTTGGATAAATTCTCTGGGGAAGAAAGAGTAAAAGTAGACAGAACAAATGGACACTAATATAAGTGCTGGAGTTAAGGTTCTGAATAATTTAAAGCTGAATTAATGGTCAATTAGGCATAACAAAAGAAGTTACTTCAGTGTGAACATTGCCAAATTGCTAAGGTACGAACTAAGATACCATTCAACACATTATTTTGATTAAGATGCGCTGAAAGTCCATGTGATGCAACCTGTAAAGTAATGCCTGGGGAAGGGATTTCAATTCTGGAAGCAAGCTAGCCGTTCATAATCCATACTTCCATTGCAAATTCAGCATGTCAATGGGGGACCTTTTTGTTTTACAAGTTTCTATCTGCTTTCCAATAAACTGAAGCAAACACAACATCAAGATTCGTGTTAGATTATATCTTAATGCAGTGCTTTCTTCAATCAGCAATTCAACTAAGAAGTAGAACGCTTATAGATACGTCTTGTCAACTCCCATCTCGAATAATAACCTCCATTAACAAGGTGCTTAATATTTGAAATTATAAGGAGGAAATCTCAGTTGCGTTCGTTATAGAGCAAGAAAGATGGGCAGGATGAAATCATGTATCTTGGCGGCTCTAGTTATTGTACTGATAAGCACAGAAGCTGTTCTTGCTGCAGGCAAAGGGGACAACAATGGCAATGGGAACAATAGTAACGGTAACAATGGGAATGGCAACAAAGGTGGCAATGATAATAAAGGAGAAGGCAACAATGGAAATGGAAAAGGAAAGTACGAGGAATCAACAGACTATGATGTGATGGAACCTTTGGCTTCGGGGCAAGAACGACATTACTGTAGGGCAAAGACAAGTAGTTGTTACGAGAAGACCCTTGTTTGTCCACCTCAATGTCCTGGGAAAAAGCCCAAGAAGAATAAGAAGCAGAAGGGTTGCTTTGTTGACTGCAGTAGCAAGTGTGAGGTCCTCTGCAAGGGTAAGTCTCTCTACTTTAACAACTGCTTGCTTGTCTTCTTGTTTGAGCATGTAACACTAGTAGCTACCTACCTCATTCACTTCCAACCATTCTTACTAGAGTTGTATTCGTGTTAATTGGCAGTAAGGAAACCAAATTGTGAAGGATACGGTTCTCTGTGCTATGATCCTCGGTTTGTGGGTGGTGATGGTGTCATGTTCTATTTCCACGGAGAAAAAGGAGGTAACTTTGCCATTGTCTCGGACGATAATCTCCAAATAAATGCCCATTTCATTGGAACTCGACCAGAGGGAAGGACTCGTGACTTCACATGGGTTCAAGCACTTGCTGTCAAGTTCGATAACCACAACCTTGTGATTGCTGCTAAGAGAGTGACACACTGGGACACCAACGTTGATTCACTAACAGTAAGATGGGACGGTGACATGATTGAGATCCCCACAAATGGAGAAGCTGAATGGAGGGCTAATAGTGAGGACAGGGCAGTGATCGTAGAAAGAACTGACAATACAAACGCAGTGAGCGTGAAAGTTGCTGGCTTAGTTGAGATAAACATAAAGGTCAGGCCTATTGGGAAAGAGGAGAACAGAGTTCACAACTATCAGTTGCCTGATAATGATGCGTTTGCTCACTTGGAGACACAGTTCAAGTTCAGGAACTTGTCTGATCTAGTGGAAGGTGTTTTGGGGAAGACTTACAGGCCTGATTATGTTAGTCCCGTTAAGATTGGAGTCCCTATGCCAATGATGGGTGGGGAGGACAAGTACCAAACCCCATCTCTGCTGTCACCTCTATGCAAAGTTTGTAGGTTTCAGCCTATGAATCAAAATGTGGCTGTCGCCGCCATTTGATTCATGTGGTTGTCACGAGAAATCTTCTTTACTAAAAGAAATAAACATTATTCATTATAACAGTCGACAGGATAAAAAGTGAGCTACATCTTGTCAGAACATACAATTCTGGAGTTTCATTTTACCTTCAGCATAAGAAAATAATGGCTAAAAATAAGTTGCCCATTATATGTATTTTCCAATTTCTTAAGATTCATAATCTTTTTGTTTCTTGAACACTTTATTAACAATATGCTTATTTTGGAGGCCCCCAACAGCTTATTCAGTTTTGATTCTTCTGGTGGCCTCATTTCTGTTGCTCCTTATGGGGCAGTTTCTTGATTGGAACTAAGGTATAAGAAAGTACATTAGTCATGATTAAAAAGATACTCCACCACTAAGGACAAGGGGATTTAAGACATTTTCTTTTCCAAGAAAGTTATCTTATTCTTAGATAACTTGTGGAAGATTATTCATAAGAGCTCTAACTTCGTAGGCAATGAGTTGGCCATGTTCTTCGCAAAGTGGATGTTATGGGCAACATTTCATGTACAGGAAGCTTCAACTGCTAAACTTTTTGTTATCCCTCCGCATGGATTTCCAAAGGAATTGGTTGATACTTCGATATTACAGCTTTTTGATCCGATGCAAGCCTGCAAGAACACATACCTGTTCAGAATAAACAGGAATAGAAGTGTTATATAGAGAGACGCAAGCATGAAAAGGGTTACACCTTCTGGACAATGGATAAAGCTTTACTGCTGCTGCACTTCCCATGGGTAAAATCCCCACAAGTTCCACCTGGTGTTCCAAAGCTTGCAAACTTGATCGAAGAAATGACCTGGTTAGGAAGTGGACACTCAAGCGATAATACAGAATTTGGTTTCCTTTCTGATTTTGAATGTGAAGGCCACATATCTGCCGGTAATGGGTGGGACTCTGAAATGTGTGAGCACAAAGTTGCAATCTGATGAGTGGCAAAAGCGATCTGCGTTGGATCTCCACCAATTTCCTCGAACAATACAAGAGTGTTGCCGGTCGATTGTACCCACGAACGGGGTAAATGGTACCTGAAAAGTTGTTACATCAATCAGAACTTCTGAAAAGCCTCACAACTTACATTCCTTGTAACTCTTGAGGGCTCACAATGACTGAGAAGGCTTTCCACAATTCTTGAGACATTTGTTCGAATTGTAAGTTCCTCTATAATTGCAAGAGCTGGTACAAGCACTACTCGAAGCCACATTGGCCGGCCAATAACGCCCAATGCTTTGTCCATTCACCCATGCTTCACCCTTTCCCATCCCCGTGAAGTCAATAGCGATTGGATTATCCCCAGCAGGAATGTCAAAACTTGTCTGTATCACGAGTATTGAAAATTATTAGTTTTATGAAATTGATTCCATCGGATATCTTTGTCAGCTTAAAGATCAATACAAGCTCCTAGAAAATGTAAGGCTCCAGAATCAGAGAACCTGACTTAAGAAATTGGCTTGACTACATGAATGAAAAGACAAATGCTAGATGAAGATCTGTTCATAACGTCGCATTTGAGGTCCATAACAGACCAGATGCTTCTAATTGTATAATAAATATAAAAAAAGTCTTAATCGTTTTAAGAGTCAGAAATACTAGCTGGAAATTCTAAACCAGAATTTCCCATGCTGGTTTGCATGTCAAACTACTTCTGCAACATTTTATGCTTAGACGACCTTATTTATAACTTGTCATAACAACCAAATGGGTCAATGGTAAATGAATCGGATATTGTCCTTTGCAATGCAAGGCCAGATCGTGATGCAGACCTATAAGCACTAGATCTAGAAACCTTAAGGCCTACTACAGAAGAAATTGATCTCACGGCTGGATATCGAAGGTTTGAATAATTAGAAAGTTCTAGACAGTTGCAATGTTATATTCATTTTGGTCAAGCTGTCAAGCATCTCTGCCCCAAAACAGGTAACAAACGAAAAGGACCGTATCGATGAACTTGATTGCTTCATACTTCATAGTTAATATTGAACTCAGATAAACTGCTATTGCATTCATCAATGGAACTTTAGAATCACCTTGTACCATATCATAGGCTGCTTCTTGGGCAAAGTAGGCTGTGAAACCCACTGAGAAGATTTTCCATTAGGCAATCCTGATTCTTCACCTTTAAGTCCAATCTGAACTCACAATGTCAACAGTCAAGAGAGAGATAAAGAAAGATTGTTGCTTATCTTTCTGGAGTTCAAATTTATTGCTGGATGATTTAGTCACGGTACGTAGTCAACATTCTTTTGTTCATTGTATGGTTAAAACAGATAAAGGCAAGAATATTGACCTGATATGTCCACTGCCGGAAAGATAGATCAATGGTACTTCCATTTCTCCGTCCTTGCAGCTTTACTGGACCAGTGATACCAGCACCAGTTAAATCGAAAAAGGCTCCATAATTCTGACGCCAAATAAACTTCAATCAAATTGATATAACAAGGCTCGGATGCTATAATTTGATCCTCCAACAGACACCATATTGATAAAGACGTTATGTTCAAAAGAGAATTGAACAGAAAATAGCTTATTCTATCAAATAATTAATCAGGGACTGAACCTGAAGTCCCACAGTCAAGCTCAGAAGATCAATTCTATTATTTCCAGCTATGAGGGTGACGGGAATCTCCACTGCAACCTTAGGATTGCCACTGCTGCCTGTTCCGCTTCCTATGTAGATCCGATTTATATGCATAATTAGGACACATGTTGACGAAAATGCATCGAGTAAAACAGGTAAGTTATCACATACTTAAAAGTACCAACAAACACTGAATATAAAATTTTATCTGAATGAAGTTGCATTGCAAATCTTATACGTGCACAGGTGCATCATTGAGGTGCCAGTCTAAGATTATTATGAAAATCAGCTTGCAGTTAAGAAAGGCGTAAGCTTTGCCTCCAAAAGAATAAAGGGATCAAGATCAAGCCTTATCAAATCCCGAAGAAATACAAATTAAGCAAACAAAAGTCTAGAAAAGGAAGAGACTAATGTAATCAAAATACTTTCGTCAGCCAAAAGATAGAAAAGTTTAGATTTTTGTTTGACTATATTACCTGCTAGCTTCCCGTTAATGAAAACATGGAGGACATGACCAAGGGATTCAATATGAAGAGTAACTTGAGATCCATCTTGAAGCGAAAAGTCACCATCTTTGACAGCTACCCTGCAGACATAACCAAAAATATTTTAGATATTGAGATACGCGTTCCACTGGTGCAAAGAGGCTGATCAAGACGAACTTCCATAATTCATAATTGCTTGAACACTCCTCAATACCCACCAATCGTCAAAGTTTCGAAACTACTTCGGTAAACTGTGTATAAATGGTAATAGACAGAACCAGGAGCAGACAAGTAGGGCTTGGGCTAATAGCTGTGGAAGCTGATTTTTTTATACCTTGATGAATACCAGAGGTAGTCGCTTTGATCAGCTGTGGTATTTATCTGCTCCAGTAATCCAGATTTTACAAATGCATTATCCTTTGAGATGCCTATTGGTTCATTTATCCAACTCCAGTCAGCGCCGAGAGTCTTAGAGGAATCCGAATTACCTTTCAGAGATTTACGACTGAAGCCGGGCCTCACAGTCATAGAGTTGATCTGTCATGTCAAAGGTACTGTTTGGTGAAGATATTGGAGGATTGCCAAAAAAACTGATCGGTGGCCATGTAAGGCACAAAATTTGCCCTGTCTTGTGAGTTTCATATGTTTAACACATTTAACGTAAAAACAAGAGGTACCAAGAAAAGAGTTATAGCTTGTGATAATCTGTATATTGAATTTGATTTGCAAATACTTGTATCTCAATGCACATTTCTGTTTTAAATTTTATAGAGGAATGTGAAAATAATCATATCTATATACAACTTTTTAATACCTAATATTATTCTTTATTCAACATCAAAAAGCATAAATGTCTACAACAGTCTAACACTCTTAGCTATGGACCAACCAAAATTTTGAAGTTTAGTTAATGGCAGCCACTCGTACTGTCCTACCTCCACAGCACAACTAAGTTCTCTTTTTATGGCGAACTGTTACCAATTCCAAAAGACACTATACACATTTTCAGATACCAGAAAGACACTAATTTTATAACACCTAACTGTGTTTATTTGGTTACTATAGTATAAACACAAGCTGCAGTTAATGTATAAATTGGACTATAGACACTATACACATTTTCAGATACCAGAAAGACACTAATTTTATAACACCTAACTGTGTTTATTTTATTTGGGTTACTATATTATAAACACAAGCTCGAGTTAATGTATAAATTGGATTATACCGATCTATAAGTACAACTGCATCGCAAGATATAGAGGCGAACCTTTGCAGTATTAAGAACCACGTTCTTGCAGTCTGGCAAAATGCTCACAGACCATGCAGGCAAGTCATATGTTTTACCTCTGAAATTGACAGTCTTGTCTGTAACGGCAGTATTGGCAAGAAAAGCTGAACATAGTCCTGATCCTGCTTTATAAACAGTTACCTGAACGAAACCAGCCAACGTTAAGTATTGCAATCAGGCTTTCGCAAGTAATTAGAATCTTACGATTAAAGACAATAAGAGACATGAGACATTTTTCAAATAAAACAAGAAAAGGAAAAAGTGAATGGTTAATTGAGGACGATATTAACTTGGTCATTGTACGGATTTATCAATATATATCTAGAGTTTTACGTCGAATTCAATAAGAAAGAAGAATTTTTTTTACAAATTTTAGAAGTGATTGTAGGAAAGAAAGATTGTCAACTAATAGTCAAATGTAAAGGTTCTACGACTAATGTAAAGGTTCTATGTAAGAAAGGCCTAACTCACTTCCAAAAGCTAGCTCCAAACCAGCCAACGTTAAGTATTGCAATCGGGCTTTCGCAAGTAATTAGAATCTTACGATTAAAGACAATAAGAGACATGAGACATTTTTCAAATAAAACAAGAAAA
>JANZLC010000008.1:4495454-4515715 GCA_026413385.1 Erythroxylum gracilipes | reverse complement strand
CCATATTAGAAAGGCCTAACTCACCCCGGAAGCTAACTCAAGCGGGGAGGTTTGCACACTATTATAAATTGTTGAATGCTCTCATACTTGTCCGATGTGAGATTCCTCACATATTCCCCTGAAACTTTCCCTTCTTGAGCTAACTTTGGGAGTAAGTTAGGCCTTTCTAATATGGTATCAGAGCTTGCTTGTCTCGATGGTTTAGGGTGGTGTCCAGTTATATCCCTTTGCCCAATATACCTATTAGATGTTCAGTCCTGCTCTGGACTGAGGGAGGTGTGTCAGGAATCCCACATCGGACAAGTATAAGAGCATCTAACAATTTATAATAATGTGCAAACCTCTCCCTCTTAAGTTAACTTTTGTCAGAAATCCCACATCAGCCAAGTATAAAAGCATTCAACAATTTATAATAGTGTGCAAATCTCTCCTCTTGAGTTAGCTTGTGGGGGTGAGTTAGGCCTTTCTAACATGGTATCAGAGCCTACTTGTCTTGATGGTTTGAGGCGGTGCTTGATTTTGTCCCTTTGCCCAATATACCTATCAGATGTCCAGTTCTGCTCTGGACTGAGGAGAGTATGTCAGAAATCCCACATCATATAAGTATGAAAGCATTCAACAATTTATAATAGTATATAAACCTCTCTTCTTGAGCTAGCTTTTAAGGGTAAGTTAAGCTTTTTTAATATTTTAAGGACTTCCTTTCCCATAAAGTTAAAATGTATGGCCATTATATCAAACACACCCATTCATGCACACTCTTAACAAAGGGGATTAAGTTAGATGCTAAGGTTGAAACTCATGTTTGAAGCTTCTTGGGTTTATGTATAAACCAGTTAGTGGGATGTTTTTTTTTTTTAGTAAATCAGAATAAGATTAATAAAAAACAAAAAGGATATGTACAAGGGCAGAGATAGTTACACGACTCATCTCAAACTCATAAAGTTAGTGGGATATTGTAATAGAATTAAAAAAGATTTTGGTCTCTTCGAATCATTAACTTTTTTGTTTCAGGACGTGAGTAGACGAAATAGTTGACAAAACAATGAGATTAAAAAAAAGGAAGAGATAAGTGTGGATATTTGAAGTTTTACAAAAAATATAAAGAAGTCCAATCGTTTCCATTGTTCGTTTTCTTTTTCTTGCCAAACTAGCAGAAAAAAACACCAGAAACCTTCCACAGTACGCAAATTAAACTAAAGAAGCATGATGAGTGATTTCGTTTCAGAAGCAACTAAAGTTTTCCTTTTTCTTTGAAGAATATGATCAAAGGCTTCTATTCCAAGTGCATGAAGGCTAAATAAATAGATGAACTTCTACTGATAAAAGGCCTCTACCTCCAAGTTTTGACCGGGAGAAGTGGTTGTTGGTTCAGTGGTTACCATTGCTTCTTCGCAAAGCTTTATGGCCTTATGAAGATCTTTCAAGTGTCCCCATTTAGGTTGTCTAATAAGTCCTGCAATACATGAGTATGACAAAATATCATTACCAGAAAAACGCATGTCAAGAAATCCATCATAATGAAACCTGTAACGTGTAACCACACTTTTTCTAACATTTTAAATTGACAGGGCGAGTTTCTACTTCGGAACTCGAAGGGGGGCTTATTGGTTTTCAATTAACCTGTAGGATAATTTGGACTCAAATATCCAGACCAATTGGAGTTAAAAGGGTTGATAAACAGGATTTCAGATTTATTTTGTCTAATTAAAATAGGTCATCTGCTTAAATTTTTAAGTGACTCATTCACTTATAACTGTCAGTGACTTTTTTATTTTTTATTTTTTTAATTTTAATTATACTATTATTACTTTAATAAAAATTTAAATTATAATTATGTTACTATTAATTTTATTTAAAAAATTAAAATTAAAATGATAAAAAATTAAAAACAAATTTTGTGTCCGTTATAATGATTGGTAGGAAACCAAATGAGGTCATAATGAGCTATTAGCGAACCGCTAATAGAATTAACTAATCAGCTGATTTCCAAATAGACCCTGTTTGTTCAGTCACTATTTAGCAATCAGCTGATAGCTCATTATAGCCACTGATTTGATCAGTAAATAACATCAGCTGTTTTATTAAAGATGTTTGATAAAATTAGCTATTTAATATTAGTTGTTTATGTATAAAATTCTATAATCTATAAATTAATTAAACAATTTTAGTAAATTAATCAGTTAAAACAAATTGTTGAAATCAAAACAAATTATTCCACACATATAATATATTGTATAATTTATTTGCATTTCACAAGCATTCTATGTAAAAAAAACTTTATCATAAATATACAAGATGTTTAATATTACATTAATATGTATGCGTGCTAATATAATAATAATAGCATTAATCAAATTTTAATTTATTTTAATATTTTTTATAATTTATAAATTAATTAAACAATTTTAATAAATTAATAAATTTTAATTTTTATCATAAAATTTTTATTTAAAAATTTAAAATTAAAAAAATAGAAAACAAAATTGTCTTTTAATTTTTAACGTTTTAATTTTAATTTTATTTAAAAATTGAAAAGACAAGCTAAAATAGGAAAAATTTGTCACAGGCGTGACACAAAATTTGTTTTTATCATTTTAATTTTAATTTTTATAAAATTAATAGTAACATAATTATAATTTAATTAATTTTTATTAAAGTAATAGTAGTATAATTATAATTAAAATGAAAAAAATAAAAAAAATCACAGATATGACTCTTAAGTTACATCCGTAGTAGTTATGAGTTAATAAATTGCTTAAATTTAAGAAAAAACGAAGACATTTTAATTAAACAAAATAACACAAAATAATATTAAATAGAAGATTTGGATTCAATAAACAAACATTACCGTACTCGTCGAGGGGCGCATCGTAATCGTAACTAGTAGAAATGAAAGGTCCACCGGTTGAACGCCCAAAGTTAGTGCCTCCATGGTACTGTACCCAAATAGCCGGAAATCAAATTGCGATCAAGATAAAGTTGAGTTCAAATTTGGGGATCCTCTAGTCCCTTCTCTTGGCCCTATTCTGTTCCCCTTCCATCACACTGACTCAGATGAAAAGGAGATAGAACAGAGTAGGGGGAAAGGGGACAGAAGAATTTGGGCCATTTAAATTGGATTCAGGCTCAAAATATAGACTCCCAAACGCATTATGATACCATATAGTAGTTTTGGAAGGTTCCACCCAGCTGATAAAAGCGTGCCACAGCAAATGCAATGTCTTCCACAGGCCTATAGGGAGCAGCCCCACCAAAGGAAAGAAACCTTGCATTCAGTTAAAACAACAATAACTATGAGCAAATACATTTACGGTTAAGGAGAACAATTAGTGAAGAAAAATGTTGAGCCGGCATTTTGTGCCATTCAATGTACCGTAATTGCAAAATTTTGAACGGTCCAACTCCTTACCATCCAGTCCAATTCTCAGTCCACATTTTGGGTTTGTTTTTAGAATTTGGCGTGAATTGATCACAATAGAATCCATTGCAGGTGTTTATCTGTTCATTTACCCAATAAAGAAAACAAAGAGAATATTACACAAACCATGGGGGCTAGTGCACAATATACAAACATGACTTTACGAAGGTGAGATTCAACTATTGACTTTACAAAGATCAAATTCAATTATTTTGATCTCTATACCAACCTATGCAATGATTCACAATGTGGACATTAATACGAATATTAATATCTCTATATATGGGTTGATATCGACCGATTTAAATTTCTGTTCAACCTATGACAACTTATATCTCAATTGAATTTAAGATAAAATCATATTATTTTATCAATCAATTAATTAATTAATTAGTTTTATTTCAAATTTAAAATTCAGTCAATGCCTGAGTATGCAACCCTATCCATATTCACACGTCTCTAGAAAATGAATACGAGGCTTAAGAAAACTGACAATGGGATCCGGAGCATCTGCCTGCTGGCACATAACCCAGGGCACTCCAGTATGTAGCGATGTTGCCATCCTAGCTGCCCAATTGATATAAGTCTTGGCTGCTGGCCCATAAGCTGAATCAATGTTACCATATTCGTTTTCAATCTGCATAAATTACAAAGACAAAAGAAGAAAGCATAAAGTTAAAAAGAGTTGCTCAACAAAATTTATCAAGTTACTAAAATGCAATGCTCCTGATCAAGCAACAAAGTCAAATTACGACCAAAATTTATAGAAAAAAACATTGATAATTAGATGCAATCATTAATGCAAAGGCCCACAATTGGAGACAACGCCCGTGAAACCAACCTGTGACAAAATGATGGGTCCTCCTTGGGATGCATACAGCTTCTCTTGCTTCATCAAGTCCACTATCTTAGCGGTAAACCGCTTCATTTCAACCTGAAAAGAAGTAGTTGCAGAATATAATGAACCATGAACTACCACAAACGCTGACTGCAGTCAGAATTTCCATTTCGAGTTGGACCACAAAGCGGAAAAACCTTGAATGGCTCGTTGTCCGTCCGGAACTTGATTCCAGGTATGAAATGCAACCAAAGAGGAAATCCTCTGCTCATGCCATTAAAAAGAAAATGAAGAATAGAATCGATAGATACATTTGTGAAAAAATAAAAAAAATCAAGTTCATTAACCACAAAAAATAAGAATTTGTATACCCATAATTCCATTCCGCGCAGACATATGGCCCGATGCGAAGATGAACATAAAGGCCAGCTGCTGCCACTAACTTCACAAATTTCACCAAGTCGAATCTTCCTTCAAAATTATACTAAATACATGTATACGAAGAAGAAGTAATTAGGGAAAAAAAAGAAAGAGATTTAAGTTTCAGATATAATAAGAAGGAATAGAACCACAAAAAACTTATCTTCTCCCCACAGAGCACGTTACAGCACCAAAGAAAAAAAGAGAGGAAAAAAAGGCAGCAATGACTAGGAGTGAACCTGGTTTCGAACAGGTTCGTGCGCGTTCCAGAAAACGTAAGTCTCTATAATTTCCAAACCTCCGTCCTTGGATTTCTGTATCAGTCCCGGCCACATCTACGGTAACAAAAACAGTTACAAGTGAAACATTGAAAGATTAAATAAAAGAAACGTTGGACAGAACGTAACTACGTACCTCCGGCGTACTGCGGGGGTAGTGAATGGAGCCGGAAACCAAAACTCGCCGTTTACCGTCGATGACAAGGGCTCTGTGGTCGTAAGTCACATTGGTTGCAAACGACGACGTGGCGAGCACCAAAAACAGCGCCAGTAATACCAGAATTTGCTTCCCTCTCATCTTCACACATAAGTGTTTCTGCAAAATGTGATCGCCTCCCCTTCGCTGCTTTATGTACGTATAAATATATATGCAATGCTTAGAAGATTTATGCTTGCTTTTGCTTTCCGCTTTATATCTCTACATGGACATAAAGTTTTGTTGGAGATGGCTGATTGATTGATTGATTGTATCTGATTAGTGATTCACTGGAAAAGCGGTAAAACATTGACTTAAGGTAACACATCGAAAAGCGGTGGGACGCATTAGCTAATGGATGCTGATTGTTTCTTTTGGCACTGAACTGGCTTACGGAATACGGAATGTTTTCTCGCGAATAATGAGCAAGAGACCGTCTTATTTTCTGAATTATTGAATTATGATATTTAATCAACTGCTATGTTTTAACTTTAACTTATGATTGCTTTTTTTTTTAATTACTAATAATATATGATATATAAACAATAAAAAACCTCTTTTAGCATTCTCGTCGTTTAGTTAAAAAAATATAGCCATCTAGCAACTTGCAATTTTTAGTTATTTTTTTATTTGAAGTTTTTTTTCTTTAAAATAGAAAATATTTGATTGTTAATGTTTATTATTGATAATAATTACATAGTAGATAAAATTGAAAAAAAATTATTATTAATTAAATAAATTATTTTAATCTCTTATTAATATTTATTAACAAATTATCAAAAAATTAAAATAAATATTTATTTGAAATTTATATAATTTGAAGATATTATAAATGTAATTATATTTATTGAATAATTATTTAATTTAATTACAAAATTAAATAAAATTATTTAGTAAAATAAATTATTTAATAATTTTTATTATTAATTAATTTTAATTAATTAAATATATAATAATAAATTAAATTATTCATAATTGTTTTTAAAATATTAAAATATTATTCATAATTGTTTTTAATACGTGCGTTAGTATCATTTTGTTTACGCAGACACGTGAGTGTGGCACGTGCTACAAGACAGTGAATTTCGGAGGAGGTCAGGAATCAGGAATTCGGGATTGAAGGTAAGCGAAGAGATCACTTCTGTCAAAAATCATAGAGAAAATCACCAGATCCCTGCGAAGGCAGAAAACACTGACCAGTGAACAGCGACTGTTGGCATGCTGTGGTCACTGTGTATTCCATGTGCACAGCAGTTGTTGAAGTGCTTCTGTGCTTGTGATGACTTGGTGAAGTCTAGTCAACGCTCCTTGCTCGAGGAAACCATCGGCTGGCCATGGCCATGGCCCCACTTATATGTAAGTGCCAGTCAGTAGATCATTTAAGATTTTGCGGTCACAATTATAGGATGTTGTATTCCGATGGACTTTTTGTTTTTATTTTATGTCTACTTTAAACATATATACAAGTATTAATTTGTCGGCAGGCAGCTTTTTTAAAATGCTTAAATTTAGACAAACAATAATGAAATTGCGAAGCGAAAATTGTATGTTAACAATTCCAGGACCAGGACCACCACGCTGATCAAGCACTGTCGTTGGCATTTGGATTTAAGTTAGGAAGTTTATGCGGATAATGTCGTGGAAAGAAACAGATTGATCATTGTCAAAAAAAATAAAATAAACCATCTATGATAATTGTACGTGGTGGGTTTCAACGAAGTTGGCACATCTATCACGGAAATGGGACTTGTCATGAAGTTTGAATACGTTCACTGTCGTTTGAACATAGATTAGGTTTGAGCTAAACAGACAGGTTCTGGAAAAAGAGGGACATCCACAGCTGTTCTATTCTTTCCATTCAAAAAGGCCACCGCTTCAATTGCTAACCAAAACACACGCCAGGCTTTCAATAGTTAGCGAAAATCTACACGCACTTAAGACTGGTCGGTGCGCGTTTTCAACAAAATCTACTTGCAACCATTTTCAAGAATATGACTCTTGCCAATGCCATCTACTGATGTATGCTTAGAGTTAGGAGTCCTTGTAAAGTAACCATTTTATCACAATAGGTCAATTTAATTAGTTTTATATATTTATTGATATATTCTTTTAAATAAAAGTCTTTTAGGTTTGAAACCTACACAAGTTCATTTTATCTTGTGCTAAATAATAAGTGGATGGTAGGATTTGAACTTACGACCACTTAGTCACAAAGATTCTGATACTATATAAAGTGACTGTTTCACCATAATAACTTAATCTATTGTGTGAGACTAACTTAATTGATTTATATATTCACTAAAAGTCTTCCCCTCATTTTGTTTTATTATAGTCGTACGACTTTTAGAGGAAGAAAAGCTTGATGTTAGAAATTAAGGATAAGCCCTCATTTTTCAACAAATATATCCTTAATTTTTAATGATAATATATTTTACTAACTGTTTATCAAGTAATCTTAGTAACGATTTTTAAGTACACATAGGTTATTATTATTTTATTAAATTAAAAAATTAATATCTAAATTTTGTCAAAATTACAATTACTTTTATGAATATATGTTAATATTAATAATTAATTTATAGTGATTAATATTATCATTTTATTTAAATTTAAAAGCTTTTAAATAAAAATTGTGATCTAAAAATACTTCCCATAATGTGAATCTAAAGAAATTGTTATGATTCCACTCACGACAACAACAATAATTTAGTAAAAATTTCACTAAATAAGAAGTTTGGAGAGATTTAATGTATGCAGTCTTATCTCTAATTAATAAAAAAGTTGTTTAGTGTTGAGTTTATGTGAAAATTTAGTTCAAACTCGTTATGTGAAAATTTAGTTCAAACTCGTTTAAAAATAAATAGCTTCTAAACTAAAACTTAACTCAATTCAAAATTATTATTATAATTATCATTATTATTGTCGCTCATTGAAAGTTCTACTAAGGTGTGACATTTTAGAAGATCTGATGGTACACAGCGATATCTTATTCATTAGAGAGGTCCAACCTTTTGAAATTAGACACTTCACCGCAAACACAAAGTATGTGACGTTATGGACTTCTCTTATTTGTAAGCTTTGGATCAATTGAGCCCAACCCAAGTAGTTCTGGAAAAGTCCATATGCTGAAACTTTCGTTTCACAAATTTTTAAGAAATGGTCTCCAAACCTTTCAGCTGCTACTGAACAATGGCCTCCAAATCCAAGGAAGACGAAGCCAAGAAGAAGACGAAGAAAGCGAAAGAGAAGGGCATAAAGGAGATCAAGAGAAAACCAAACTCCAAGAAGTCACCAACAAAGAGCACACCCACCAAACCAAAGCAACATAACAAAAATAACAACAGCAACAGGACTGGCAATGGAAAAATTGTGAGAGAACCCAAGGTGTTGGTTGTTCCGTCCTCGAGCTGCGAGTCGCAGGAAGTTGACGAAATCGGAGAAGAGCATGAAACTAAGAATCCAACAGCTAAGAGCCTCAAAACCCAGAACAACAAGGAGACCAAGAAGAAAGAGAGAGATGAGAATGAGGAGGAAGAAGAAGGGACCATGTGTAGGTTCCCAATGGCCAGAATTAAGAGGATAATTAAGAGCGAAGATCCTAGTTTGCAAGTTGGACAAGATGTCGTTTTTCTTGTCAACAAAGCCACGGTATAGTTTGCATTTTTCCAATTTGATTACATTGATTGGTTGAGTGTTAGTCGACTGCGCTGTTAGGGTTCACGCGTGCATGGTCTATCAACAATGTGCAACGAATATATATACTGGGTTTCTGTCATTTTCCAATTCCCTCCCATGTGATTACGACTTTGAGCTTGTTACATGGTATCATAACATTTATTGATTCTACAAGTGGATGAGTTTTGAAGGAAGAAAGTAGAGACAATGCTCTGCTTCAGGAGACGTAGGCTTAACTTATAAAATTTTTTAATCAGTGGAGGAGTATCTATTTCTGATTGTCTTGAACTAGTTCTAATGCTTTTTGTGTTATTGTAGGAGAAGTTCCTGGAAAAATTTTGTGAGGAAGCATATGAATGTTCAGTTCGGGACAACAAGAAATCTCTTGGTTACAAGCACCTCTGTAAGTTATCCTCTGCTCAAATTTGGTGTATCCTGTGCTTACAAAACATTGTTGTAACAGGGGGAAAAGCTTTTGAGCCTGCTCCAGATAACTTTTAACTAGTATATGTTTTGTAAACATTAGCATCTTCAGTCATATTGTAAGAGTTCCTGTCTTGTTTTAAATAATGAGGACTGTTATTGTGTGGTATTACCCTCAATGTTTGTTTTTAGTTGGGTTCTCTCTTTTACTTTGAATACTTGAATTTGGAGTATAGATCAGTATACTGTACCAAATCTTTATATGTATATCTTCTTCCATAACTCCTTGGCTCATCCTGCATTTTATTTGAGAACAGTTTACCTCAAATGGGGGGGATTGCTCAATTTTTGTATAAGAGTCCTTCCACGACTAATGTAGTGTTTACTGACTGGGTAACTTAACTAAGACAATTCTTCTTCATTGTTTCAGCGGCAGTTGTTAGTAAGGGTAGAAGATTTGACTTTCTTTCAGGTGGGCCTTACAATTATGTTTTGCAGCTAGTTTGTTTCTGCCCAGTGGCATTTGTATTACTGGAAAATATGTATGTGCTTACTGCTATTACACTCGTTTGTTGGTGTAGATTTTGTTCCTGAGAAATTAAAAGCTGCAGATGCCTTGGCAGATAGGGAAGTGGTTGAGACAGGGAAAGGATAGGATCTTTCAAGATTTTTTGTAACTTACAGATGCTCGGACAATCTGCTTTTTTGTACACTTCCTTGTTGCCTTCAGTTGTATTGTAACACAAGGAATAAAATCCTTGATACTCGAATAGCGCAAATCATTTACATGGTAGAGAACACAGCAAGTGGGTCACTGCAGTTTGTAAGAAAATTTCCAATTCTAATCAGTGTTTGATTCTGTTTGAGAGTGGGTTATTTTATTGTTTGATATTGCTTTCCATTATCTTACATTTTGGACACACAAACAATCACACAATACTTTGGACAATATATGGCTGTTTCCTACTGTAGTTCAACATCACCTCTCCATCAAGTTGAATTTGGGTAGTACTTTGATGCCAGAAATCATAGGCTGTCAAGGAAGAAAGTGAATTAGCAGTTAGTTTGCGATTTATTCTCCTGCTTGTCATTTTTGTTTGAAATTCTTGTGTTGGGATAATTGAACTGTACCTTATAATTCTTTGCCAGCTAGAGAAGTAGATAGTGCGGTTTTAAAAGGAAAGAAAAGGTTTTCTACCTGTAGCTTGTGTATATTCATGTGGAAAGCAGTTTCTTTTGTTGGAAAGTTGGATTCTGCCTGATGGTTCTCTATGGAAGGAAAATGGTAAAGCAAGAGCCCATAAGATGTGGATAAATTCTTGTGTAGGAACTCTGTTATTTGATTATAAATTTTAGCATGCCTTTTCGTTTTCAGACTGAAACTCGTGATGCAGGCTGGTGCCAGAGAGAGGTGCAACTTGAGTTAGAGCTCATTGGTATGACAAATGGCTTCAGTAATGACTCTTATCTTCTTTAATATTATGCATTCATAATGTCGCCTAGAGTAAAATGAATATTGAAAAGGGTTAAGGATGGTTCGTGAGCTTTATGAGAACTTGGGGATTGATTTTATAGGCTTTGGTGGGTAAGCATGACTGTTAATGTGGAGGGGCAATTATCACAGCCAGGACAGCTCTTGGAAATTTATGAGAGGGCAATAGGTGTGCTTGTTAGGTTAAGTTTTATTTTGTAACTCATTGCAAAAGAGCAAAGAAAGAGATAAGAACAAGGAATCATGTTCTAAAATTTTTCAAATTGTATAACCAGTAATGAAAACCATACCCCCTTTGGAAAAATGTTGATTGAGTAATCATTTAAATCAAACAATTTTGTAAGTAAGATAGGGAATCATGTGGTGATTATATCGGTTTTGTTACATTTAAGTACAATTCATTAGGCCACCATTTGCTAGTATTAGAGTATGCTTTTAAAAGTATTTCATTATACTAAATTGAAAAAAATGGACAAGTTTTAAGATAGAAGTCACGTCGTTTTATGATGAGGTTAAAAGACAGATTTTAGTAGTTAGACCACAGAAATCATCCAACTAACAATTGGGTCCCCGGCCGACAGTATTGGATGAGGTTGGTCGGTCACGTCTGTCCGAGTCAAGTCATGTTCTGAACTGTTGCCAATAATAATAAGAGAGGCACGATTCTTATCTTCACTCATTTCATGCAAAGCCATAGGCAATGTACATCCCCAGTGCACAGCACTTTTCGTTTTTTGGTGAGTATAATATGGGATGGGCCGATGGCAGATAATTTAATGACTGAAGTGTCCATCTATATTCTGATATGGTAAAAAGTAAAAACGATCCTTGTAAATTGAAGTTGCAAGCCAGAAGCAGCAATAGAGTGACGAGGAAACATAGGTCAGAAGAAAGCATAATGGGACTGAGGTTGTTGTCTTCTTCCTTAAGATTGGGGCAGTATCTCACAAGTTTTTACCCAAAACTTAAACTCATAAGTGAAAGCAAAAGAAATCATTCTCTTCCATATTTGGCCATACACCCACTTGATATCTCTTATTTGTTTTCTGTTTTTCCAAGCAAACTGTTAGATGATTGTTTTTTTCCCCCCCTCTCTCTCTTCATTGATTCGATCTGCCATATGAAGAAATATAACATGAGGTCCTAACAGCTATATTTTTGTAACTAATATTGTACATTCCACCTAACTTCGTTCCCTTCACACCATAATAAAACCCTCCCCAGCCTTTCTTTCACACACACATCGAGCACAAGGATCACTTTGCTTCTTACGTTTTCTCAAATCTTGTTAAGCAATATAGCGCACCACAGTTCAGAACCCACAAATATGGTGACACAGCTTCTATTCTCCAACTCGTTACTTCTGTTCTTCCTGCTCTATTGTTCCACAACTACAGCTCAATCCCCTGCTGCAGCTCCTGCACCTCCCGGACCGACCAATGTGACGAAAATACTCGAAAAGGCCGGCCAGTTCAGTGTCTTTATCCGGCTTTTGAAAGCCACACAAGAAGACTTGACACTAAATGGTCAGCTTAACGATTCAAACAATGGCATCACTATCTTTGCACCTAGTGATAGTGCCTTTTCGAGCCTCCAGTCAGGCGCTCTCAACGCTCTAAACGATCAGGAGAAGTCCGAGTTGGTGCAGTTCCACATTATCCCAAATTTTCTATCAACTTCGCAGTTCCAGACCGTGAGTAACCCCTTAACAACACAGGCAGGGACAGGTGATCGTTTAGAGCTTAACGTGACCACGTCAGGAAATTCGGTGAACATAACTACAGGACTCACCAATACAAGTACATCTGGCACTATATACACAGATAACCAACTTGCAATCTATCAGGTTGACAAGGTGCTACAACCTATAGATATTTTCACCCCAAAACCACCCGCACCGGCACCAGCACCAGAAAAGGCAAAGAAGTCTAAAACTGCAGAAAGTCCCACTGTTAGTAAGGATAGTTCTGGGGCAGTAAGCACTTTTGCGCATTACAATCTGATCTTATTTGGAATTGGCATAGCTACTGCAATGTTTCCTTTGTGACACTGAAGATAGGATTTATGGTTTTGAAGGGTGGATTGAACAGTGGTGATCAGCTTATGATGAGTGCTTTACGAAATAATTGTCCCATGATCTCAAGTTATAACGTTTTGCTTTTGCTTTTGCTTTTGCTTTTGTTTTTTTTTTCTTCTTTTCGGTTTCTTATTCTGTTAAATTTCATTCTCATGATCAAGTATATGTGAAGAATTTTCTAATCTATTGATTAAAATGATGTCTCAAAATTTTATTGTCGTTTTTGTCTTTGGACCTCTGTGTTCCATACAAGTTGTTAATCCTCCCTGGTAGATTACTTGCATATGATTTATATACAATAAACTTGTGATAAGTGGTAGCACAACGAATAAAAACTTATCTCTTCCACATACTTAAACCTGCCACGGGACTCGCTCAACTACACATTAACGCAAATCATATTCAGTTTGGCGATGAAACTCCAACTTCATACATATTTTAAGGGTCGTTTCATCAAATTTTTTTTGATGTATAGGATGAGTATACTAGTAAGTGGCATAGTTTGATGGTTATGATCATTGTAACGAGAGCCACATTATTTCTTGTGTTCTAGGTCACTAATACTGGACTTTTTTTCAATTTGAAAAGATAAATTTGATACCTATTATATACCATATAATTATAAAATCCAACCAATACAAAAATAGCACCATAAAAAAGAGAAAATTCTATGAATAGAGAAATAATCCCAAAAAGTGTAGAGGCAAATCTAAGGAATTGCTGGTTATACTCTTTAATTATTTTTAGATTTGCGGCTTATATTCAATGTTTTAAAAATCATATTGAAAGCTAAACCAATAAAACAAGAGGTTTAAGATTAAAAATGTTTAACTGATATTAGACTATCATAAAACGGTTAAAATTTGAATAAATAAAAGAATTTGAAAAATATTTAAAGAAGATACCTCTTCAAAAATTTGAAAGTTTAATTTAAAAATATTTTAAAATAAAAGTTAATCATTTACTTTGGTTTGATTAATTAATAAACTGATTGACTTTTTAAAAATAAAAATTATTAAATTAAGTCGAACTAGAAAGTTAAAAATCGAAGAGAAATATTGCTAATTCTTAAAGACATGAGAGTAATTATAAGTAAACGTACAATACAGAAGACTTTATGCTTGTCTTTTCTTTATATTTTTTATAAAGAAGGTGTTTCCGTAACTTGAGCTTATGACCTTATGCTTACAAAAGAATAACTTTAATAGTTGCTCTAATTAAAGCTCATCCTCAAAGTAAATGCATGTGCATATAAAAATAGAGCCACCCAAATTACAATCACTTAAAAAATATACAAAAAAAGCAACGAATTTTCGTTATAATTTGTCAAATCTCAATTAAGGGTAATGGCCTTGAATCGGTTCAGTACTTCAAGGAAACAATATTTTCTCCAAGTCCTTCCATGGATATGAAATTGAGCCAAATCGATAAAGCCATGATAAGGTCTATCAATGATTTAAACATTTTCTTTTGATATAGGTATCACACCCAAGTGCAACCACTGGGGTGATGTATTTAAATTAATTATTTTCTTCATTATTAGATTGTCCCACTATAGAATAATTGATAAAATCTGAAAATGTCCAAAAGTCCAACCACTATGATAATTAAAATAATTGTCAATTTAATCGCGGGTAATATCAAAATATAGAATTTTACAACTTCTCAATATCAATTAGAATATTTTGAAGAAGATATGAAATTTAACAAATTGAGTTAAAATATGAGAAATGAAAGTGTAATGATTTTGTAAATTTATAAAATAAAAAGATTTTAATCCGGTGCCTAAAATAGAAAGTTCAGTTCAGTTGATCGGACAGTACCTTAACTTCAGTGAAACTTGCTCTTCCTGGTATAGTTCCCCTCCACGGATTGGTTTTCTGTTCATCTTGTATGCTTCAAAGGCTAGTTTAGTTTCTTTATAAACTAACGAAAACAAAAAGTATATATAAAGATTGAGCAGTTAAGATCAATGATATATATATATATATATATATATATATATATAAAACTCCTTTTAGCAGATGCATGTAAGGGCTGGAGAAATTAATAAGCAGATTTGAGCTAATCATTATGGTAACATTCTTTTGGACCTTGGGCATAGCTTCATCACCTCAAAAGCTATAGGTAGCGGCATATATAGAGAAGAGCTTCTTCGTTTGCCTATTGTATTAGCAGTTCAATGCTTATTCGGAGGCTGTACCAGTGAAGTTTTGTATACCATAAATGAAGTGAATTGTTAACTATCTTCGGCTAAAATGTCAACAAAAGGATGTGTCATTCTTCCCCGAATGACACAGCACAGCCTCAATGTCAGGCAATTACCCACTAATCTACTTAGAATCTCCTCCCTGTTTTTCCTGCTTTTTCAAGCAAAGTTGTTGTTACAGCCGCATTTCTGTCTCCATCTCAATCCATAACCTCCAACTCCTTAAGATGGACGTTTAAGGTACTAAGCTATTAAAACTCTTAACATATATATAGTCACTAGTCTGTCTTTGTCTAGAATTATCACTTACCACCTATCGAACCGAAGAAAGGTGCTCAGTTGCAAGCCTTGGTGTAACTAATATTGTTACTTTCTGTCTTTGTCTATACTGACACCTGACACAGATACCAGGTGACAATGTTGTGTTTATAAAACTCCATCCCCTGATATCTATTGTTCTTGTCAAGCACTTCTTGGAGTTTGACTTTTAGCTGCATTTACAATTTTCTCTCTGTAACACCTGCTAGATCACCTGTACTATCCGCCACGACCAATGTCACTCTCTTCATTCGACTTATATGTATTTTGTATTTCTCATAGATTATGAAATTCATCCTCATATTTTTTGTACTACTGTTAAAAAATAGACTTCATATTTACCAAAAGATCAAGAGAGAATAATTGTTCTTTCATAATCTCTTAAAAGGAGATCTTTTAATTAATAATTAAAAATCAAATCGGTTCGATCAGTTCAATCGTAAAAATTTTGAATTATCTAACTTTTCGGTTTAGTTTTCAACTTTCCAGTTCGATTTATTTAAATAAGTCTTATTGATAAAGATAATCAATTTTTGTAAATTATTGAATTTTTATAAATTAAAATAAATCAATTAATTTTTATTTAACAATCTTTTTTTAATTGAATTTTAAATTCTTTAATAAATAAAGACAATCTCTTTTCATATTTCAAAATTTTCATTTTTTTAATAGTTAATTTTATGACAATCTAATACTGATTGAATCCTTTAAACCTTAAATCTTTTGTCTTACCAGTTTAATTTATGGTCTAGTTTTTAAAATATTTCTTTTAGTTTATTTATTGCTCAATGAAGTTTTAGGATTAATGGATCTCACTCTCACCTTGAGTTTCTTTAGAGAGAGCTCTTTTTTCTTACACTTTGGAGACAAAGCTCTTTTTTTGGAACATATTTTAAACATATTATTGCCCTTTTTTCGGGTTTAAATTACTTGTTCTTGTTATTTTGTATCTACCATATTTTATAAGCATTCAATCATCCAATTTTTATGAGTCTTATTTATTAAATAGATGTATGCTCGTAAAATAGATAATGGAAAAGGGTAATCAGTTTCCCCTTTTCCCAGCCCGGAAGATATGTTCTCACCAAGGATTACACGAAAGACCTTAATTACATATTAAGTCTAAGGTCTTGTTTTTAACTAGCAATAAAGAGACGAGAATGATGTTATAACCTTTATTCTTTAACTTTTTGCTTGGTTACAGATATTAATAAACAAAATTGAAATAAATTATAAACAATTATAAACTTTTATTCTTAAGAAAGGTGTGTATATAAATTGGAATCAAATATTAGGAATAAGAGATACAGCACAATATTATTAAGTTTTTGTTAAAATATTATTAAGATAATATCAAGATATTAATTTTTATTATAATATTATCATCAAAATCAAATATTAAGATCTTTATATTATTTTTAAAAATTATTCTATTTTGTTTTATTAATATTTTTAGTCTTATCGTAAAAATTATTTATAATTATTTAAAATTAATAATTTTATAAATTATCAATATTTATAAAATACAAAATATTTTAATTATTTTTACAAAATAAAATTCCTATTTCATTTCTCCTTTTATATTTTTATTTTTATTTTTATTTTTTTATTACGATTACTTGCTACAAATAATGTTAAGTTCGCTGGGGATGAATTTTACATTTATTAACAATTTTGTTTGTTTATATCTATTATTAATATGATTAGCATTTCAATAGATTAATAGAACAAAAATTCCCTATGATTATTTGTTTTCTGAAAATTTCCATCTTTAATTTCCAAAGTCTTCCAATTCAATAGTTAATAAAATAAATTACACACACACACACACATATATATTATAAACTTCAAATTTATTTTTACATATTTATATTAAACAGAATTGATAAAAGGTACCGAAAAATTTGTAAACAACAATATTGTATTGAAAATTCTACAATAAAGTAGACAAAAGATCTGTTTTATTAAATCAAATAACATAAAATTTCAAAAGTGTTTTTAAGATAATAGTTTTCCCTGCAAGTGTAATCCGAATTCAGGACTTACTAGCAATGATGTCGAAGCAAGTTACCTTTTTTATTTGCACCCATCCATGCATGCAAGCCCTGTCGAGCGAGGTATTGTGTCGAAACTCTTTGAGATATCGAAACATAAACCATCGGTAACCTCAGAAAATCCTATCAGAACTAATTCCATTCGACGGTTCAGGAATCATGATTCGATTGCGACTGCTGAAACTGCACTTCCTCAAGATAAAATGTCAGGGAAAGGTGTACGAGTGACAAAACCATGCTTCTTGTTTAACATGGGCAAAATCAACCTCCACATCAACACACACAGCCATAGCACATACCCCACCTGAAATCCCCTCCAGGTTTTCCTCGAGTTTCAAGTTAACTAGTTGCAACTAGTTTTGTATCTTTCCTCCATTTTATTCATGAAACATAAGGGTAGTGAGTAATAACTAATTAAACTAAGTAGCTAGGATTGAACATTGCACCTGATTTCAATTCCTCTCCAACACATATAAAATCCATCTTCCTCTCCTTCTTTACTTACCAAGCACTTGCAGTGGTGTTACAAGTATAACAATCACTTGTACAAAGCACTACTACGCAAAAGTCATTGTAAAGACGATGGAAGGATCAGTTTTCTCATTTTCCCTTATCTTAATCTTCCTTTCCTTTTCCCAAAATTTAGCCCAGTCCCCGGCAGCTGCCCCAGCAAAGCCACCCCCTGCAGCTCCTCCGGTTAAGTCGCCGTCTGCAGCACAGATACCAGCAACATCATCAGGTACCCCAGACATTGATAAAATCCTTACAAAAGCTGGCCATAGCGCCACCTTCGTCCGCCTATTGAAAGCCACTGGAGAGGACAGCGAATTGTTCTCGGAGCTCAACACAACAAACAATGGGTTTACCATCTTTGCTCCCACCGACGGCGCTTGGGCAACCCTCAAAGTAGGCACTCTCAACACCCTAAGCGAAGGAGAGAAGATAGAGCTAGTGCAGTACCACGTCGTAACTAAATTCATCTCAATGTCAGACTTCCAGACAATAAGTAACCCGGTGACAACACAGGCTGGAAAAGGGGATCGTGTATCGTTCAATATCATAGTCTCAGGGGCTTTCGTGAATATTACTACGGGACTCACCAACGCGACCGTATCTGCCACTATCTACGCTGATAATCAACTTGCCATTTACCAGATCGACAATGTTCTACTTCCTCGTGACATTTTTGGTTCTAAGGGCCCATCTGCAGCTCCATCACCAGCGGATACACTGGGAAAGCCCAAGAAGGGGCCGGCCAGTGTAACGGCGGAAGGACCTGTTGGTCCTAAGGATAAATCTGGTGCATGGAGTCTTGTTTTGCAGAACAATTTGGCGATGGTTACGGTCGGTATTTTTGGTGCAATGTTTTGCCTGTGAGGTTAACTGTTGGTTGATTGCTAAATTTTTATGGTGTGGGAAAAGATTTCTGCTTCTCGTGCCCTTAATTTGGCAAAGTATGTCAATGAAATGAAATGTGATTGTTAATTACTTTCTCTATAAAGTTGATTTTTTTTCATATATCAGGCCGCAGAAATATTTATAAATATCTAGTAATTAGACTTACAATTATGGATCAATATTCACAGTATTTCATTGGAATATTAGATCACCAAAGGGAATAGCTACTTAGCTAGTTATTCGGACAATCCTCTTTGTTTGGATAAAACTACAGCCAGCTTGAAAAGAGTGAGTCATATAAGAGTCTGCATACTTATGGATATATCCAAAGACCTCTCCCTGATTATATCCCTTTGATGTGCTTGAACGAGCTAGGATGGTTCTCCTACTTAAGACCTAGTTTCAGTCTTCTATGCATGGAGGCCTGACAACTAAAAGTGGAGAAGAAATAATAACCAATAGGGAGGAAATTCTTTATAAAGGAACATCAATAGCTAAAAAATATACATCTGGTATAAGTGGATAAGGAAGTAAATTATGACAACTGGGAGGATCTTATTCCTAAGTCAAATGAATCTCATCAGGTTGTGAGCAAGGATTATAATTCATTAACTCAAATGAAATAAAAGAGCATTGTTTCCAACGTTCCTGAACTACCCTCTGTTGGACCCCATTTCCGAAGTCCAACATTCGAAATCATAAAAGCATGTAGGATTTATTTCTAATAACTTACTAAGCCTAATTTGGGGAACTTCTAATTGAAATTTCAGACCAACTTCTTCAAAACATTTGTTCCCCATTGTCTTACGTTTCTAACAACACCAAAAATGCTCAATTTGGTTCAGAAATAAAGAAGTTATGGTCAAAACACTTTATGCTCTTACTAATCCGAGACTGAACACTACACCCAAATTTACTCCCGAAATTGAAAGTCTTAGGGCTTAAATTGAAATTCAATTCCTTTAGATAAGTTGTAGCTCTATGTCTCTAGTTTGTTTAGAAATAAAAATCAACTCAATTGGAGCTCTACAGATCAAGATATCGCCAAAACACTGAAGTTTGTTCAGAAAAATATCCAACTCAAACTCTTTTAACCGATCCTATCATTTTGATTCAATTCATATTTTTCAAATTAATAAAAAAAGCTACAAATTTTTATGGATAGGTAGAGAAATATCTTAGGAATCCAACGCTTCAAAAATCGGGTCAATCGGAGGTCAAACGAAAAAGTTATGGGTAAACGAGTGGAGAGAGGTTGGATCGGTGAGAAAATCAAAAATCGGCCGCGTCGCACGTGCGTGCGCTCGCCCTCGCGAGGGCCAACTCCTCCTGGGTTTCTCCAATCCGACATCCAAACTTCCAACCTTCATATCTTTTAACCCAGAAGTTTTATGCTTAAATGTACTTAGTATTCTTATAATTTGATTAAAGATGCAAATGGAGGTATTAAGGGGAAAATGAA
>JANZLC010000008.1:4452205-4463639 GCA_026413385.1 Erythroxylum gracilipes | reverse complement strand
CTGAGATTACGATATGTAATATATGTGTGTGTTTGAGATTCTAAATAAGATAAATGTCAGTGTGATGTTTGGTTTTGTTTGTTCTGTCTTAGGTGACATCCATGTATCCTCCTAGGGGATATTTGGGTGTTACAACAACACTGCATAAGATCAGTATAGCAGATACAAAATGTCACTAACTTTTTCTTCTCCATCCCAAACAGAGTTAGAAAGAGAGGGTTACTCGATTGAAGATGCAAGGGATGGGAATGGAATTGTTATACAGAAGAAGGAAAACACTAGCCTTCAAAATGAAGAACCCTAGTTTGTATGATAAGATAGAGAGAAGATGAGAAAGATAGACAACTACAGAGAGGGCTTTAGGGTAAATGGTGTACAGAGTGTGTTACTTTTAAATATTACTTAAACGCAAACGCCAGCCAACAGCGACATTTTATTAAACAAAACGTCATGGTTTCTATTTTGTGACGTTTTAATAAAAAAACGTCACAAAAAGTGTTACAAATATGTGGTGACGTTTTTATAATACGTCGCATAAAATTAGATCTTTTCGTGACGTTTTTTCAAAAAATGTCGCGAATTGTATGTATTTGTTGTAGTGTCTCTTATTCAATAAAGTTGTAGTTCCAAACTTTTATTCCAAAAAAAACTCTTGTAACTAACTAAAAAAATAACCATCTAGTATAAATAGCTTTGTAAAAATGGAATCATTATTCAGCATTAAATAAACCAATATAATAGTTGATCAATGAACTAGACTACTACCCCCAACTATAAAAACTATAAAAGAGCAAATCATAACTAGAAATTCAAAACCAAAGATCCAACAATTTTTAAAAATAAAAAATAGCACACATAAAAATTGAATCCATGTCACCATCTTCCCATAACCAAACTAAACAAAAAAGCCTACACATTTAGGATAGAGGTAAAGAAAAAGGCAAAAACATGATTAGTAGAGAGATGAAGGGACATAGGGGATCACTAAAAGAGGTCCTTGGAATAGCAGGAGAAATAAAACCAGGAAGTCATTAATAGAGGAGGGTAGAACAACATAATAAATAAAAAATAAAAGGAAAAATATTCTTTTTATTTTAGAAATTAGTTGTCATAGTACACACAAACAACAAATTAGTGATTTTTTAAACCTATTATTGATTTTTTATTTTTATAAACAAGAAATCACAGTAAAACAATTGACCTAAAAATTCCTAATTAACATGTATTACCAATTTTTGTACGAAAGATACTTCAAATCTCCTTTTTATTTTGAACATGGAAACTGTTCAATTACTGATCCAAAACTTGTGAATGCTATTGAATTTCACTGAAATCACCTTCCTTTCCTTTCCTTCCAAACGTTTCCGTTAGTAATATTGGTCGCTAAATGACATTTTCCTTGTAGTGTATAATGACTAATTGAGAAATTCAAATTAGTCAATAGTTGTTCTAAATTGTTTTTAATCTTTCTATAATCTGTTAAGTCACTTCCATATAATATTTAACCAAAATTTATGTTCAAAATTTGAAATAGTATTAGGTTATGATAACAAATTAAACTAACATATTTTTATCAAAAAATATTATTTTCCTTAAGCGTTATCATCTTAATTAATTAACCACGCACCTTCTAACTGCATAATATTAATCTCTACATTAATTAATAAATATTAAAAATATTCATAAAATATTAAATCTCATGAATTCGTTAACTCAACTTTTTGGAATCTTATATTAATCTCTAAAATAATTAAAAATTATTAAAAATATTCATGAAATATTAAATCTCATCAATTTACAGATATATAAATTCAAAATTTTGGAATATTAGATCCTTTTGAAAACACACGACTTGACCGGAGAGGTGAATTCAATGAATATAACCACAGGGCTTACCAATACAGCTATATCCGACACTGTGTATTAAGATAACCATTTCAGTATTATATATCAAGTGGACAAGGTTCTTCTTTCCCCTGAGCCTTCCGCACCGGCAAAGGCCGTCGATGCACAGGTATCGGATACTAATGTTCCTGCTAAAGACTTCTCGTTCTGTAAGTTTTGATATGAGTTACGGACATAATATGTTGCCTTTGCAGGTTAGTTTTGATTGCTGTGATATTCTCTCTGTGACAAAAATAAGCTCTAATGATGAAATGTTGGATCTATCTGTGTTGGACCCTACTTTTGATGGTACTAACATATTATGTGCTTTTGAAGCTACCCCTCTTTGTGTAAGATTGAAGTTAATTTTGAAGCTTCCTTTTTCATTTCGAGACTGACAGAAGTCCGTGACTACTTATATTGTACAGCCTAGCGAATTTGTTATTAAAATTTGATCTAAAGGAGGAAGAATAGTCTCTTCTTTGGACAGACGTGATATATATATGTATTTCAAATATTGCAAGAACAAACGTGTGTTTTGTTGGTTTAGAAAAAGTCGCCATATATTCCAGTGTTTAACAGCCTTGTGCCCACGACAGTGACCAGAAGCTGAAATCCACGGGCAAAAATCGAGCAGTAACCTTTTTGTTACTTTAAGAGAAAAGCTTGTGCCAGATGTAGTTTTTCTGTTCCTTCTTTTTTTTTTTTCCTGGTTATGTATATGAAGCTGTCCTTTTCGTTTGCTACTTTGCCTGCGGTTTAGAAGGAGGAACAGGGAAAGAACTGCTTTATTACACAGCCAAGGTAACTAACTAATTAATCAATCATTAAATTTTTGAACTTAGTAGTAAACAGAAAAATATCTCCTTTTTCTCTTAAATTAAATAATGATAGATATTTTATCAAGCACGAGATATTTCCTACATTTGACGACCAAAATAAATCTCAATTAAATTAATATATATATCACCAATAAAATATTGCCACCTTGAATTACAATATACAAGTTTCATAAAACGTAAAATGTGAATTTTCAAAATATATAAAACATAAAATGTGAATTTTCAAAATATTGTTAGACTAGAGCTTTTAATCAAGTCGGATATAAGTAACACTTTCAAAGGTACTAATTACTTGCTTCTACTAGCTAGATTGATTATTATACTACATTGAACTTTCATGTGCATGTTACAATACCTTCTGATTTTTGTTGCAAGTACAATTACTGAATCTAATTCTCCGCAAAGTGTAAAAAATTCTGAATATTTTAACCAAATCAAGGGAAAAAATGAAGTTGCTCTCTCAACAAAATTGGGATAAAGTTGAGCCAAAAGATTCCAATTCAAGATAAGTTTACGAAGAAGTGGGATCTCTTTAGGATCTACACCAGTATTTAGAATCAAAAAATAATAATTTATAATAATTTAATAAGAAATTCATAATAAGAGGGAATATTTATTTATTAGAATTCGATACTAAATCTGGTGTGAATTGTGAAATATGTTTTTATTTTTATTGCAACACTTTCTTAAAAAAGTTTCTATTCAAAAGATCAGACTAATGACATATACAATATTTAAATTCTTGATGTAGATGTTACATAATTGGTTCTTTTCCTCGCCCGTCGACCCACATGAACTCTAAATTTTCCAATTATCCATCAACCATTTATCAAATTATAAAGCAAGTATGTCAATAGTATATAAGATCCAATATAGAACTTGAGATCAACAATTCGATTGAAAATATCTTTATAACGAAGAAGGCAAGTAGGACTTGGCCAAAGCGGGTGGAGAAGAACACGTCAAAGAGAAAAATTTCAAAGTCTTCCCCAGTCCCCACGCCTAGCTAGGTTATCTTTGCTTCCCTATTGCAGAATCACTAGTGAATGATTTACTCGTGGACTTAGAATGAAGTCGTTTCTTAATCTTGGAAATCCAAGCTTCACCCACCAATTTAGAATTATCAACCCAAAATTTTGAAAGCAAACAACTATATATACTCAATGAAAGTTGCTGACTTAAATAAGGTGCAACACACAGCAATGATTAGCAAAAGAAAGTAAGTAGGTTCTACTATACCAAATCTGAACGCAACTACATTTTCTTTTTGACTTGGCACTATCCTATTTATGTTCTAACTTCTAAATTAAGCTTTTCTGAGTGATACGAAAGTTTCATATTACTACTTTTTTGTCCCTCAAAATTAGAATTTTAATCCTTCATCAAAATTTAAATATTGAAAACATAAATAGTAATAAAGTTTTAAGCTTAAAAATAAAAATAGATAATTTAAATAAAATAGGGTAGAACATCACTAAATTTGTAATATTTTATTGTGTTTTTAAGTATTAAAAATTGAAATTTTAATACTAAAAATTAAACAGACCATAAAATATTGATAATCTAAATCAAAATTTTAGAACACAAATTATTGTATCTATCAAGCGATTACGAGTTATTATTATTATTATTATTATTATTATTATTATTATTATTATTATTATTAATTTTAATTTCTCGCCAATAGCTTTAAATTATTGAAACATCTACAAGTGTTAAAATACTCAAATTCATAAAAGGAAGTCGCTTCGCTACATATTATCAGAATGTTTACGTGATTCAATCCTCCAGCGGTGGTCGGGCCTACGACTGAGGACCCTTAGGGTTGAGGATTCAACCTTTTTGGAAGAGGATGTTTACGTGCACACCAAATTTATGCAAGACAAGACATGTCAATCACAACAACTTAGAAATTAAAGAAAGAGAGATCAAAGAATCTAACTACATGTGGACTTCTCTAGTGAGCATAAAGCCATACAAGTGCGTCACATCTTGTAATATTAAAATAAGAAAAACTTTTGATGACTTAAAATCTGCCGTTAATGAAGATATACTATGATAAGAACATTTTATAATAAAAATCACTTTTAGACAATCAATCTTAATTAATTCCTTTGACCTCAAAGTAATTTTCCAATTTGATTAACATTAACGCGTAATTAGTTACTTTTGGGTTTGAAAAAGAGGAGAGGAGCGGATCCAAAAAGGTAACGTTTGAAGATCTCAACTTAATGGTCACTCACAGCCGTCACAGTAGAGTAGCTGTGGTCACTGTCACAGTCTCTAACTGTAAACAGTGCTACTACGGTTTGTTCAACGTCAGGAAAGTAAAAACGAAACTACGAACTACATCTACATGCATTCGGGGGGCCCACAACCTCCGCCCTTGCCTTTTCATTTGCCATATGTCTCTTTCTGTCAAGTCTCTTCCACCATGCAAAGTGGTCCCCACTTTGTCCCTTGACCACTCACAAGTCACAAGTGTCAATCGCTAGAGTTGACTCGGTTTCTGCTGGCAACCGCAACTCGGTGTCCATGGCTGAGTTGCACCTTTCTCAATGTATTATGCGCTTTAATCATGTAAATCGATAGTGTTTTAAGCTATCCTCATGCAATTTTAACAGTAATGAACTACAATAGCCTTACCTTCTATTTGCAGATAGCTTAATTAGTGGCGGCCAGATGTACTGTATTGACTCATGTCCACGACTGAACCTAAAGTTGCGAACTTGACTAACTCTTGTTGAAAGAATGGTCTTCTTGCTTCACCTCCGACACCAAGAAAATCTCTTGTTAAACTTCCCTCGACCTCGCTAGAGCCCCCATGGAGAGTAGCAGTTGTGACCTTCGTTTGCTGGTTTTGCTTGCCATTTGCTTGCATCGCCAAATGATGACTTACGTTATTACCAAGGATCGAGTTGGAGAATCTATCATTCGAAAAGTTTCCGTCTTTTGCTAATGGAGTTGAAGAAGATAGAGAAGTCACTAAGTCATTAAAGTTCTCAGCTTGATTCGGTTGCCTACTTAGAAATTTCAGGGCTGACATGTTTGAAAGAGACGAGCTCATTGATCCAATGTTACTGCCGTTGTTAAATGCTGGCTTGCTCCTCGTAGATCCGATTTGGGCTGCTTTTTGTAAGAGGGCAGTGGCTGACATATGAGCGGTCGAGCCTTGTTGCTGATTCTGGTTTGAATACAAAGTAGTGACAGATTCAGACAAATCATTGTTCTCTTCTTCCTCTTTTATTCCTTGTTGCATTGAGAGATTGACGCCTCCTGTTAACGACGTTGCTTCGTGGTACTTGTTTAGCCACTGAGTTTGTGATATAGATCCAAGCATACTCACCGGTGTGGTCTGACCCATCTCCGGCAAGGAAACTAGGCTTGGTTGCAAAAAACCATTAGAACTATTTGCTATGTCAATTGGATTCAGCGGAGAACATGTGTGGTCTAGCCAAATTGGCAACCTTTGCTTTTGTCCATCAACAGTAAGACTTGTCATCAACTCTGATCCTGCGAATTCTGGCCTGAACATCGATGAAAACTGAGATATTCCGGCCGCTTGCATGTTACTGTTAGCCCCGTTGATCAAGTTTACATTAATTGCAGTAGGAACTGAGGTGAATCTGGCGCTTTCTTCGGCTAAAGCATCACAGAAAGCTCTGTGTGTTATGAAACTATCTTTCCTGTTATACAATGCACAAACCTCGTCTCAGATAAACCGGAAATACATTTATTCTTAGCCAACTTTTGATGGTCAGAGCCCATCAAATTCTAAAACGCACATCGAATTAATACCATCAAACCAACACCTGAAAGCATTGAATTTTTCAACAAAGTAATCATATGAACTAGAGAATGTTTATGAGATCAATAAGGAATCAACAAAGGTAGAGACTTGAAAGCTGCATATACTAACATATAGTAGTTATATACCTGGAGAAGAGTGTACCGCAGTCACATCTATACTCTCTAGTCCCACAAATCTTGCTATGAGCCTTCCAATCTGATTGAACTGCGTACTTCTTCGAGCATTTCTCACACTTCCACTTCTTCTCTCCATGTTTTCTGCTATAGTGCTTCTTTATTCCAGTGAGGTCACCTAGGGCTCTTGATGGGTCGTGGTGCACACAGCTTCTTTCAGGACAGATATAAACCTTTTTCCGCACCTCCTTGTTGGATTTTTGCTTCAGCTTCCACGGAAGATTGTGGCCTCTTCGATGGAGCTGAAGGTTTTGGTCCCTCTGAAAACCCTTGTTGCAGATTTCACATATGAATCTATTCGTTGCCATGAGAGACTTCGGTGATAGAGCGACGACTTCTGCATCTGGATCTGCTTCAAAAAGACAGCAACTATATTCGTTAGGGCCTATGCAAGCAAACAACTGCGGATGGATAACTGTACTTGCCTGGTGTTCCTGGTAAATTTCTCTTCCTTTTCGCTGGATTTGTTGCAGGATTAGGGTTAGGGTTAGGTGGTGGTTCTTGGTTCAGGACTCTGACTGTGGAGGGCATAGAAAACCCATCTTCAGACATCATTTTCTCGCCTGAAGTTTTAGAAGAAATGGGTGTGTCTGCTAAAACTAGCCAAACCGGAAGAACTATCGTGAGGGTTTAGACAAAAGTACCTACCTAAAACAAGAAAGAACAAATTAAACCTTCGGAGCAAAGCATAATCCAAAGGAATCCATCTAAATTCTCCCTTCAACTCGCCTCCTATAAAATGAAAGAACTCAAATTAAAACTTGTCTCCAATTCCATAAATCGCATCTTTCTTTCAAAAAAACCAGCTTTGTTTGAAGCCAAGAACAAAACACCAAATGAAAGGATGTATATAAACGGAATCTCTCTCTCTCTCTCTCTCTCTCTCTCCCGCTCCCCTTCTCCCTCTCCCTCTCCCTCCTTATCTTACACGGCTCCTATCCAAGTCAGTCAGCCAAAAGACTCAGCTGGACCACTATATACGTTACAAAACTGATAATGAAAAATTTGAAGCCCCAACTGACTAAGCTGAGCTACTCCTCACACATGTTACATGTACACTTCACATAATGTCTTCAAGTGTCTTTTCATAACATCAGAAAGATTCTTGTTTAAATTTTCTTCTACTTCACTCCATAAGTAAATATCCATCCTGTAAAATTAACCAAAAAAGCTTGTCAAATACCCCCTTTCGGTTGGTTAAGTGATTTGTCGCCATTCTTCAATTACTTTCAAGCATTAAAAGTGATAAATTCCATCATGTATGAAAGTGAAAGTTTTAATTTTTCAAAACCCTTCTAGTATTTTTAAGAATGAGTTTATATTATACATGAAATTTTAATAGTCACTTAAGTTAAATTTACTACATGATAATATGTTTAGGTTAGAATTAATGAATACAAATTCAAAACATAGTACCACTTCAAAGTAAAAAGGTAACAACTCTTACTTTTAACTAGTATAATAATATGTTTGTAGATATTGTGATGATTTGGATATGAAAAGTAGCGAAGAAAGGAGGGGAAAAGTAAGATACCTTTACAGCGAGCAAAAAATGACACATAAGGGGGGAGGTTAAAATGATTGTGTTATAATTGTGGGAGAGAAGAAAGAATGGCGTCCGTGAGAGCTGAGGATGGACCCCACAAACAGACAGGTGATGACACAAATACTCATATATAGAGAGGGAGAGAGAGCGTTAATAGTACAAAGACAAGAGATGTGTGGTACCGATTTGTCGACCAGCCCACGAGACACTCACTACTCACAACAACAAACGTCACATTTCTCTAGAAATTCGTTCCGGTGGCTGGTTTGACACTATTTTTCAGAATCTTTCACTTTCCTATACGTCTCTTTCTTTTAAGATGTCTCTATTCTAGTCTCCAGTGCATATATGTTGAAATAAAAACTCTTAATTCCACTATTTAGTTTAGGGTGCCTCTTTAAAGCCGTTGATTGTAATTTAAAGTATTATTGCTTTAATTAAATTTATATCCTTTTATATGGGCAGTACTTGTTTTCTTTTAACTATATATTAAATAAATTATTTATTACGTGATTTAATAATGAGTTAAACTCTTAACAAAATAATAAACTCCATTCAATTTATATTTACAAATTCAATATATCTTCATTTTATTTATTTTCCAACTTATTAAAATGAGAAACAATCTTTCAACTACAATTTGAATATTTTTTTTGAAAACAATTAAAATAATCATACATGTAGGAAATATATATAGACTAGAACTCTATATTTCCTACATGTTAGATTCTACCACTAAAGTTCTGATTAATCAAACCTTGGACTCGAGTTGTTAAGAAAAGTCAAAAACAATTAAAGACGAAAGGGTGAAAGCGTGTCTAATGAAGTAGTAAGGATAATTTCTTTATTATAAAATGTTAAATCATGGCATCAAGTGGAGACTTTGGAGAAAGACGAGTCTAAAATATCTCGAGTTGAAGTGGGGTAAATAGAGGCACGCTAGCTAAACCTAGATAAGTAGCTTTCAGAAATTCTTAAAGTCCTTTTGGTCCTTCCAACATTATATTCTGTTTTCTATTTTTTAGGGTTATTAGCACCACCTACCAATTTAGTTGTTTTCTTGGTGGACCAATTCCTTGTCCTCGAGAGAGGGAATACCTCTACTTTAAGGGCTTTTTATTATTAGTACTAGTCAATCTGCCTATCTACTTCAAACATTCAAACTGTCTTTATTTCTCTTATCCTTTCCTTTCTGTAATATCTTCGTTTAATGCTGTGTGTTCAAATCATAACTTGAAATACATTTGGTTGCGGCACTTCACCTTAATTAGGAACAATGAAACAAAACAATCATGCAAGCATTATTAAATTGTTATAACTACTGACTTTTGTATGATTTATAGTTTATGATATAATTGTAATTTTATCACATAAATTTGAAATCATTATTGACAATTCAGTAAAAAAAAAAAGATGATCTGAATGTTAATTATATTAAGAAATGAAATTTTTATTAAAAAAAACTCCCATCTTATTCACCTGAAGTTGAGAAATAGTAGAAAATTTAAGTTGTCAATTCACTAATTTTAATTCTAATTACAAGTCTGCCAAATGGATCATACAACTTATCGTAAATGTTGTCTTCCAACTTATATAGCATTTGTTTAACAAGAGAATTGAAGGCATCACTTGCCTATACGCAAAGCATCAATTAGTCACTAATCATACCAATACAAGTTTTTGTTTCTTCAAATAAAGTAACAATTAGGTCTAACTAATGATATCTCCTGAAAGGTTACATATGCTAACTTTGAGCAATAATTATAACACATTCTCAACCACTTTTGGCTTTAGCATTCGTATTTATCCGGAAAAGAACATTGATGTGTATAAACAATAATTCTCTCTAACCCAGTACTCTACCCTCGATCCCTGGATTCTGATTAAACCATAATAGCTATTATCCAAATATACCCACAAGTCCCCAAGTGTTTAATATTCCCAAAACCTAATTCTCATGGGGGAAATTCAATAACTTTCATTCTTTGGTACTCAGGATGACAAGGCACATTTTGACTTCTCCCAAGTACTGCATGCATAGAATATATACTGTACATATTATTTTTATTTAAACATGTAAAGCTGGGATTCTAAATCCAATGTAGTATCACATGCAACACCTGTCCGATACTTACCAATTTTAATTTTTTCAGGAAAGGAGAATAAATAAAATTATATTAATTCAGATTGTACATATAAATTATACACACAGAGAGAGAGAGAGAGAGAGAGAGGAAGACGACATTGATATTGCGATATCTCATCTACTAGACATTGGTGATGCTATTGAGGGACCAAAATGAAGAGTAGAACAAGCCATGTGCGCAACTAAAGATGCCCCAAATCTGTATTTGGAATGAAGATGCAGAGATTCATGTGAGACTCACATGTAATAGCTAGCTAGCTAAGCTAGATGATTGAGATCCCACACTGGTGTCCCAAAGAATGACAGAAACTAGTCTGGCATATTACATTAATAACAAGGGTCTTTGCTGCCTAGTTAGGAACTTGGAAATCCTTACATAGCTACGTACATGATTGATCATCATAATGTATTTAAATGGACTATATCAAACAAAATGTAGGAATGTTATATCAATTATTTGTCTAATACATTATCAATTCAGGGAGCAATATATTCCAATACGGTTCGTTTAGTTTTCTCTTGTCGTCTCGGAAGCTTAGGATGCTTTCTTCCACCTCACCAACGGTCCCTCAAATGGTTGTCCACTCTATATTATGTCCAACACGCTCTACTAAACACAATTCAGCTTGATTGATCTAGTAGTTGGCTATTAGAATTGGGTACTAAGCATAACAAAATTTTTAGTTTCTCGTTAACGGTAATAAATTTTCAGATTATATATTAAAAATTAATTAATATTATTGATTATTCTATCTCTTATCCTCTTATATTATCTTTCTCTACGTCATCTATATCATGTGTTGACAGGATTCATACTAAAAATATATAAATATGATAAGCATAAAAAGAAAGAATTTGAAGATACAAAACAACAAAAATTAATATATAAAGAATATTTAGAACGATTATTAAATCAAGTAGATAATGTTACCTGTTGAGGAAATCAATAAACAGAAAAAAGTAAGGAAGAAAAGCATCTTTCATTCATGATGATAATACAAACAGTACCTCTCTTATTTATACAACGTCTAG
>JANZLC010000008.1:4426669-4452105 GCA_026413385.1 Erythroxylum gracilipes | reverse complement strand
GGGGGGGGTGGAGGAAACTGTTAACCCAAAATGCACATCAAGTGCCTATTTGGTGTTATGAAATGCTAATTCAAAATCTCCCATCATCGAAAGGAAAAATCAAAAAGAAAAGTCGCAACTACAAAACCTTTTGAACGAAGAACTTGAAAGAGAAAAAACCAGAAAAATATACTCATTAACGGAATAAAGTTGGAAACTTGAAATCCATTAAACATTGGGAACTAACGAATAACCCACTTAAGAATTGAGTATGAACCAAAGAATCAAACAAATGCATACGTGCATTGACAGTAACAAACAAACCTAGAAATAAAAACCGAATCTTTCTACCGTGATAGATCTTCTCCATGTCAATGGAAACAGAATCGTTCGACTTTGCCATGGCCGCTGCTCCCAAGTAAGTAATATGCATTAATTGCACCAACCAGCGAAGCCATTTTAAGATCTTCCTCAGAAAGAGGAGACCTGATCTATGCGTCTCGGCCAGGATCACAACTAGATCTACACGAGATCTAACAAAGACTACACGCCACAAACCACTCACAGGAAACCAAAAGCTAAAAATAATCATCAAATGCAGATATGAATCGGTAATTGATAATCAGTAACAGATCCAATATCACAACCATAATCTAACACAGAAAATCCAATCCTCGGATTTGAAGCTAACATCTTTCTTAAACAACAACACAAAAATTAATCTGAAACACGCAAAAACAGATGCAGTACAAAAAAATAAATAGACGCATCAAATGGATCTAGATCCAAAATGGGCAACGAGGAAAACCTTCAAAGGAGGAGCGCAGCCATGAGGGCGTAAAAGAGGGAGATCGCCAAAAGATCTACCTTACGGAATAAACTCAGGGAAAAAGGCACATCTACACAAAACCCCTGGCTTATACTTAGAGGTTTCAATACTGCGTTAATCCACAAGAGGTTAATGGAAACAATTGCAGTAGAAATCATTAGGCCAATTCAGCAATTTAGCCCCCAATGTTTACACTGAAATTTGAGTTGAAACCTAACGTTTCAGAACATTAAAAATGAACCATAACGTGTGCAAAACGTTCAAAATAAACCTTAACATTCGAAAAATGTTCAGAATAGTCCCTGATTGGACGGAGAGCTATTTTGAACGTTTTTTAAACGTTAAGATTTATTTTGAATGCTCCAAAACTTTAGGGTTTAACTCAGATTTTAGTGTCAATGTTAGGGATTAAATTGCTTTTTTAGCCAAATCATTATGATGATTTTAAATAGTGTGCAAGGGGCATACAAGTTACTAATCTTCCTGTGAGGGTAGCTTCTACACGTGGAGTAACAAATAAAGGTGCTTAGTTCTTAAGGAAGAAAAGAGCATAACAAATCTAGATTGGATTAAAAAATTCCCAAAGAGTGAAACCATTTTCCCCGACACATTAATATCAGATCATTCTCCCATCATTGTTGATACCTCACTCACAAATAGGCTCAGAAAAATGCCTCTTTTAGATTCAATAACTTTCTTAATAATATGGAAGCCAGAGGTCTTATGGTAAGATTGCAGGCATAAAACAATTCCAATGTATAAGGAAAATGCAAAATATCAAGGAGGAATTTAAAATACTCAACAAGCAGAAAGTAGGCAATATCCACTTCAATCTGAACCTCTCCAAACAAAGGCTTGACTAGGTACAATCTGAATTGTACTTAGATCCTACTAATGAAAGAATGCATGATCTTGAAGAGAAGACACTAAACATATATACTCAAGCCTTAGAATTTGAGATTTCAATTATAAAACAAAGGTTTAGGGCCCAATTATTATCAGAGGTAGATAGAAACTCTGCATACTTCCATAAGAAAGTAGCTAAAGGAAATCTTCAAATAGGATAATATATCTCAAAAAAGGGAATACTAGTATCACTAGACAAGATCAACTATTAAAAGAAACAGCAGACTGTTTTGCAAGCACATTTGGGTGCCCTTCCAATGCCATATCTTCAGTTCAACTAGTTATAAAAATTGTCCATGATTAACTAACACCTCAAGAAAAGGATCTACTTTATAAACTAGTCATAAGAAGTGAGATAGAGAAATGTCTAAAGGCCCTAAACTCCCACAAAACACCCAACATAATGTAATGAATGCTTTCTTTATACAAAAGATATGGTCAGAAATTGGAAACAGTCATTAAAGTTATTAAAGAATTCTTTAAAGAAAGGAAGGAGTAAAATAGAACTATCATCACTCTTATTCCTAAAATCTTGTGGGTTGCAACTCCATTTATAAGATCATCTTTAAAATCTTGGCTGAGAGAATGAGGTAAGTTGTACCATCTCATATTGGATACCAACATGGAGCTTATATTCCTGGAAGACAAGTAAGTGACAACATCCACCTACTTCATGAATTCTTTAAACATTATTCTAAAAAGAAAAGCAGTTAAAATTGTTCATTGAAGGTAGATATTTAGAAGGCCTATGACTCAATAGAATGGAACTTCATCATAAGGGCCTTTAAAGCTTTTGGTTTTCCTGAGATATTCATTGAATGGATAGAACAACGTATCACTAAAGCGTCATTCAATATCCTAGTCATCGGTGAACCATCTACCATGGTGAGAGGCTCTAAGGAACTGAGGCAAGGAGCACCATCATCTCCTTACCTGTTTGCAATAGGTATAAAAATCTTCAACAGCTACTGGACAGGGTGGTGAAAAGAAAAGATTATTTAAATTTCAATCTAATTGTAAGAAGGAGAAGATCCTAAGTCTAAACTTTGCAAATGATCTCTTCCTCTTCTCTAAAGTTGATCCTAATTTAGTCTCTTCTTTTATCACAACTCTAAAAAAGTTCAAAAGAAAACTGGTATACTAGTTAACAATGAGAAGAGGGGTTTTTACTTATCTAATAGTGCATCCCAACATGTTACTTGGTTACCAACATGATAGGTTTTAAGCTCCAACACCTACCGGTGACATATCTTGGTATCCCCATTTCCTCCAGTAAACTATAGCTTTTAGATCATAAACCTCTCTTGGATAAAATAAAAAACACGATCCATAGATGGTCCTCCAAGTACTTGTCCCTAATAAGTAAGTACCTGTTTGGATGAGCTTATATCAGTAGAGCTTTTGTCAGTAGAGTTTTTTTTAGAAGAGATTTTCTAAGAAGCCAATTGACTATTTGGTTGTCAATTAAAAAATAACTTTTTTGAAAGAGCTTCATACAGTAGACTGTTTGGCAACATAAAAATAAAAAGCACTTTTTTAATTTTGACTATATTTTATTTTGTAATAAAAATTATTATGCATATAAATAATATTTAAAGTATATTAAACAATATACAAAGCACAATATATTAGGTTTACATTTGATTTGAAAGAATTCAACTACTATTAGGTCTTTCATGAATGGAATGAGTTTACATTTACTTTACAATTGTTTGACAAATTTACTTCCATTTAAATCGTGACATCAATAATTTCATGCTTTGAATGTCACTTCCATTTAAATTGTGACATCAATAATTTCATACTTTAAATGACTTCAAATTGATACATATATCATGCAGACATTACTACGACTTTGAGGTTTAATTCATGCCACTACAAGAGATGTCTCATTTACACCTTATAGTTACCTATTTCTTAGATAACCATCTTGTAGGAAATTTTAGATAACCATCTTTTAGAAAATTATTTAAAGAGTTGTCTCATTTTCTTGTAAGAAATAAAACTAATATCAAAATAAATACTAAAACATATAAAAAGCTAAATAATATTATAATCCAAAAATAAATATTCGAGTTGAGTAAATGGTTAAATATATAATACATTATGCATTTTATTGTAATACAAGAAGATTTGCAATATATTCCCTCGCATCATTCATCTCGTTATTTTGTGGCTCGTCTAAATGATTTTCTTCAACGTCTTCATTTTCATTGATTTATTTATTTGTGGGAAGTAATTCATCATCTTCATCATACGGAGAAAACTCCTCATCCTTTTGAGCATTTAACCTTATAAAATTATGAATGGCCATTGAAGCAATTACAATTTTAAATTGCTTTGGAAAAGAAAAACTGAGCATTTGATGTAAAAATTTTCATCTATTTTTTCAAACGCCAAATGTTCTTTTAATTGTGCATCTTAAAGAAGAATGTGTATGATTGAATATTTCTTTCTTCCCTCTTGGAAGACCAACACGTCAAAAATCAGGAAGATGATGCCTCTCACCTTTGTATGGTCCTAAATAACGTTGCATGAAAGGATATCCTGCATCTACCAAATAATTTTTTCTTACATTCCAAATAAATAAATAAATAAATAAAGAAGTGCTGAATTATTAAGAATAAATAAAAAAATGATGCTCCATAAAAATTTGAGCATCATGTGCTGTGCCTTCCCAACCAGCCCAAGCAAAAGTAAAACATATATCAAAATCACATACATCCATTACATTTTGCGTAGGAATGTCTTTTCTCCCAATATATTTTATTTGATTGGATCTTGAAGCTACAATTGGTAAATGTGTTCCATCAATTGCTCCAATGCAATCTTTTAAATAAGGCCAGTACCTTCTATCATCTTTAATTTTACTTGAATTTTCTCTAAAAGTTGGATCTTTTGATTTTATGAAATCAATCGATACACATGAAACAACCTCTAATACTATTTCAAACTATCTAGAAATTGTTTCGCCAGAATGTTGAAATCTTTCTTGAACCGTTCTATTGTAAAGTTCATGACCAAAAGTGATAAAAAATATAGCTACAGCCTTTTCTATTGTTACTTCTGTACTTTTCTTTAATCCATATGACTCATTCAACAATTTACATAATTTGATAAAAACATCTTTTTCTATTCTAAATTGTTAATGACATCTATCTCTATGGACATTAAGCATCTCCATTACAAACATCCATCGAGTGTGAGGGAATGTTCTACATGTTTTTTTAATATAATATTTAATATAATGGTCTATAGTTAGTACTACTCCAGTTTGAACCATATGCAAAATTTCTTCTTCAATCTCTTCATTATATTCATGATCATTTTCAGAATCATTATCAGAAGATGACATTTGAATCAAAATATATAAAATAAATAAATAATAAGCTTATTGTATAACAAGGTAATATAGCAATAATCATAACACAATAATAATAAAGTGTAATTAACCAAATAAAAATCCAATACAACACATTACAAGTAGTCCAATATTAGTAACCAAATACATGTCTAATTTATTATAAAAATCACAATCATTTCATTTTCTTAAGCCATTCGATTTGAAGATCAACATCCTTAAGCGCAACAAACATCTCTCTATTTTCCTTCTTCAAAAATATTTTGGTAGCTAACATAAACAGTTCACCTCCCCTTTCTATTTCATTTATACTTTGTAAGATGTCCATCACCTCAAAAATGCTATAACCAGGTTCATCTCTTTTAATAGAGGTCATTGAAGTTCTACTCTCTACTGTCTCACATATACGGTCCAAATGTTTACATAACCTTTCTTTTGCCTCTATTCTAGTATCATGTTTCTTTCTTTTTTTCCCCCTTTCCTTTTGTAGAAGTTCCTAGAGTTGGAGTTGATAAACCAATCTCATTATTAATATTTCAAATTTCTGGATTGACAGCAAAGTCTTCAAAAAGGTTATCATCAATATCGGTATCAACTAGGCTTTCTTTACACGCAACATAAGCATCATTTGGTACAAAACTTGAAGAAGGTGCCCAAGCTCCTTTTCTTGTAGCTGCAACATCTTTAAATAAAATATTCAACTGTTCAATATGTTTCAAACCTTTAGTTTGAAATTTGGTAGCCTAAGATTTTCCGACATTAATATTGTTTAAGTTATTAAACTATCAAGTAACATTAGGACATTATACATCGAAACCTTAAATGCTTACCTTCAATTTCTTTTCCTACCATTCGTCACTTGCATCAATAGTTTAATTAGTAGGATCCCATCCTAGTCCAGTTTCCTTACCTACTAAATTTGTTCAAAGCTGCCAAATCCTTTTTTATTCCATCCCATTTATTCTTAAATTATTTGTATTCATAATTCTTCTTAGTTTCATGAGCAAACTTTGAAACTATATTTTTCCATCCAATCTTGTTAAAGTGACCATTTGGTCGATTTTCATCTAATGTCTCTTCCACAAAACTTTTGATTAGAGTTTCAAGAGTTTTATCATTCTACTCTTCTTTAACCCTTTTTTTTCAAGTTATCCCCACCTTGAATAACTTGTCTTGGATTTGACATTTTCTTTCAACAACAAAATCCCCACTACATATAATAATGAATTAAGCAAGTATAAGAAAATATAAAAGCATAACCAAATGGCATGCTCTCCACTCACATCTCTTCCAATGGTGTGGACATCAGGTAATTATTTTTACTAGCTCTTTCTATCGACCTCTTTACTTTCTAGTTTATTGTTTGAGTTTTTCAATACTAATTAATACATTCGACATAGTTAACCAAAGGGCTTGACTTGCACCCAGGTCCTCAACTTTGTATTCAAATATTACTTCAAGAGGATGTTTAACTTCAAGAAAGACAAGGATGGCTACTGGAAATGGGTTACAGAGGAATTTGACAATTGAAGTCACTCGATTTGGCACCTCCGAAGACAAATATCATTCCAGTTGGGGACTTGATGTTGATTAACACAAACAATTCTCGCACAATCATCAGTACAAGCATCAAGCTCAGAAACCCTACAAATAGTGACATAAGTATCAACAACTGGGTCTTTGCATAAAGCCCCTACCTTTGTTAGCATCCCCTGGAGGTGCACACCCTCTCGCAAACAAAAATCTCGTCGGAACTGCAGTGATTGCCCTCTCGCACTCTTTAGCCTCTGCTTTTCTGCCCTCTTCTTTTTCATTCTCAAAGCTTGCCCAACAATCACTACAGGTATAGCCGCTCCCAACAACGACCACCATAGGTCCACTATTACTCAAACCTCAAACCTAACCAATTTGGACAGAACAGGAGTAGAAAGGGTATAGCAAGTGCATTTGCTAATGGATACATATTAAGTACATAGAGCATGTGCTCTAAGGCCATAAAGCCGAAAGCCATACACGGAAGTTAAGCTTCTAAAGCCAAACCAGAAACCACCACTCCTTCCTCACTCTTCTAAAGCTTCGAATGATGATTATGAACTTACCAGGCGTGGGAGATATGGAGGGTCTAGGAAAACAAGATACTGCATTCAATGAAGACAACAGTGGTCCTATCGTCCTAGCCAAAACGTAAAACATGCAGAGCAAAACATGCAAACGTAAAACACGTAGAGCAAAACTATTTTTTGAAGAGTCTATCCTTGGTTGGACCAAAACTGGCAAAGGCTGCTTCTGAACGTTGTAACATGCTGTGAAACCAGTATACCCACAAGGTGGGAATGGAGGTGAAATATAACCGCATGATAAGGAATCGCTATAGTGCTAAATTTTAATGCTGTTTTCACATAGGGTTCTGCAAAGGGGTTTAAAGGTTTCGAGTTGGGAGAGTTAGGGTTCATGCCTAGCTAATGTGGCTGTGGTGAATAGTCGGTGTTAGAGGTGAAGATCTATGAACAAGGCGGTGTAGAACCGCTAAACAATAAGGGGCTTGTTGAAGTTGTTGCACAATGAATATACGCAGAGCAAAACACGTAAACGTAAAACGTAGAACGTAGAGCAAAACACGGCACTAGACGCAGCAAAAGGAAGGCCAAAATGAATAAAACATGCAGCAGAGGAAAAAACACAGAAGAATAAAACATACAACAGTAGTGTTGATTGGATTCGTGACTGGAAGACACAACCAAAATAAGCACAGAAGAATAAAACACGCACCTATGATGGGTTTGCAAAGCAGAAGATTCCCTTGAGAAGATGGTTGTGTCCCTTGAGAAGATGGGTGTCTCTTGAGAAGTCGACGGGTTTGCAAAAAGAACGTGAAGAGTCAGAAAGCAAAAGACGGAAGTTGAAGGAAGAAAAAACCGAAGACAAAATGTTATAAACATAAGTGATTCAAAAAAAAGTCCACTTGAAAAAGCTAAAATAAAGAGCTTTTTGGAAAAGCTTCAAATTTGAGCTTTTTAAAAAGCTGTATTTTAGCTTTTAAAAAAGCTAATTTCTATTAAAATAGTACTTTTGAATTTTACGACCAAATACTCATTTTGTCTGAAAAATAATTTTTGTGGTAGAAAAAGTATTTTTTCAACTTCCAAAAGCTGAACCAAACATGTACTAAGTTAAAAGAATAATTAAAATAATATTTTTTGACATTTAATGAAGTGTAAATTAGACAAATTAAATGATAGAAAACTTAAGACAATATTAATTATAAATTATTGATTTTTTTCTTACAATAACAGCGGATGCAATGGTTTTGGTTGATTGTTTTCTTCTTGTTATCAATGACCTCTTTAGAATTAATACTTCCTGCCTTGCGTTGCAATTTTCTTTGATTGTTATTAACGAAAACACAACTTCCATTTGAGAAAAGGCATTGTTTATATATATAATCACAGCGTTTTCACCCGACTACGAAGGTCAACACTCAGTATAAATTCAGCTGCAAGCAGAATTAGGAGAAGTCCAATAATATACAACCCTAATCTTAACTAATAAAGAGTTGTTTTCAAAATGTCATATAGTTTGTCATATATAAATAAGATCGGGATTCAGTTTTTGGTGCATCAAAAATTATACATGGATATATAAAATTATTAGTTTATGTATGTGCGAAGATTTGAAGACTATATAAATTTTTTTAAAATCTTTCTACATATTACTAGACTAACTCTTTAATAGTTACTAAAATTTTTAAAAAATCAACCAACATTGTAATTACTGTCCTAATATTATGATTTGTAGTCAGTTTTATCATAATAATTTATTACATATGTGACTACAATATCTACAATAATTCACAATTGAGTATAATCCATAATTTCCAATTTAAAATATCAATAGCAAATTAGCAACAATAACCAGTGAGTGCCCGAAGACTCTACCAAGTACTACCAATCAAATTTGAGTCGACGCAAAATTAAACAAATGGAATGACTCAAGTTTGTTCTACAGCAGGTTAGCTCGTTAAGTTTGAATGGGGGCAGTTTTTTATAAAACCACAACAAAGATACACGAAAGGCAATCAAGGAAAACAAAGCGATAAGTTCGAGTGCTTGTTTCGAAGACAATGATCATTCTCTTGACAACAAATCAAATAGGACTGAAGGGAAGCCTGCAAGAGTATGGACAAAAGGGGAGACAATGCCAGTTGTGTGAACGATTTTACGTCTCTGTTCATGACCAATATCTTCCAAGTAGAAGAGACGTACACAAATTAATCATAACGATATGTACATAGAACTTCACATGTCAAATGAACTAAACCTGTTAGCTTTACCTTGACAATTTTCTTACGGCTTCAATTTAAAAACTTTATTAAATATAACATACAACTTAAATACGTTAACAAGCTGGACAAGTAAGATTGACCATGATCAAGAGTTTCTTAATTAAAACCTTTAACTCCGTCTTCTATTGCAAAATCTAATTTATTGTCCTCTCAATTATGGTTGATCTGCCCCACTAAATTCATTTTTGCTATTAAGCAGCAGGTATTTATGTCACGAATCTTGTTCCAGACATGAAAGACAAATTATGCCTCCTTGGATTGGATATTTTACTTTCCTCCTTCGAAACGTACAAGGTTTTGTTTTACGTAAAAGCTTGGAATAAAGAGCCTACTCATCCGTAGACGCTGTCTGTATCTCTGGACACAACTTGAGAGGTCATTGGGATGTAATCATTTGCTCCGGAAAACAGTCAAGTACATACCGTTTCCAAGGTTCTTCTAAAACCTAACTTCGACTGTAACGATATGTACTATGAGGCCTTTTTCTCCTATTTATCCTAAATCCCCAACTTCCATTGTTCATATTAATTGAACCGGCTGTCTGAGGTATTAAATGGTAATAGACGACGAACTGGTAGAGACGCAAGGGCTCCATCCTAATCGTAATAGTTATTAAAATAGTTATAATTGTGAGATATGTATTGAATTCTTAGTAATATGGGGATATAGGATGAAGTCTCATATTGGTTGAAGAAATTTCTAAATTAGAAACAAATTGGTGACCGTATCAAGTGTGGAATAAGCATCAGATTCATCACATTATTTTCGAGCACGCACAAGAATAGAGTTTCTGTGTTAGTAGACACATGGGAAAATAAAGTTTAAGTAACTTTAAACCTCTATGAAAATAAAGTTCTATGCACTTAAACTTTTTACATGAAATCTTATGATACAAATTCCTTGATACAAGCTTTGTAAGGTAGAATCTTTGAGAGCTTGAGAAGGTTGTTGCATACTTCTCTTTATATTATCTTTCTAACAATAATAAAAGAAACACATCTCCTTATCCGTGGACATAGATTACATATTGATCAAACTACGTAAATTATGTGTTTTTGCTTCATTTACTTTTTTCTTGTATTATTTTGTTTGCACAACAATTAGTATAAGAGAATAAGTTTTACTGTTGATTTGGGTGGCTTCGCACCATTTTTTAGGTTTTGTCCCCTTTGGCCGTGGATCGATCTCGCGACCTCAGGATTTTGTTGGGTGCATGACTCACGTCTCTTACCACTGAGCTACTCAAGGTTTTGTTGAGTGCATGACCCACGTCTTTTACCACTGAGCTACGTAGCTCAGTGGTAAGAGGTGTGGGTCATGCACCCAACAAAACCCTGAAGTCGCGAGATCGATCCACGGTCAAAGGGGACAAAACCTAAAAATTGGTGCGGGCCCACCCAAACCAACTGCTATGATGTTTTTTCATAAATTTGATATTGAGAAATTCAATATATCAAATCATTTCATTTTATGAAAGGAGAAGATAAGGCAACTCTTATTTAGCAGAGATATATACAACATAATTAGAAGGGAAAGAAAACTACTAGGAAATTTTAGATTGTCAAAGAAGGAAGAAATTTTGTCGAAGGCATACAACATAATATTGTTGAGTTTATGTGACCAAGTCCTAAGAGAGTTAAGTGATAAAATTTTTTTCCTTTGATTTAAGGAGACAATTTGAAAGTAAGTATAGGAAGAAATCACTTACAAATCTTTTATATCAAAAGCAATGATTGTATACCTTAACAATGACAAAAAGTATACAGGTAGAAGATTATATTGTTAATTTTAATCATATTATCTTAGATTTACAAGGTGTTAGGGTTAAAATAGAGGATGATGATCAAATTATAATCCTTTTGTTTTCTTTGTGCAGTTTATATTAGAAATTTATGGATATCTTATTGTATGGTAAAGAGGCTATTTTTATTAGTGATGTAAATGATACTCTGCAATCCAAAGAATTAAAGAAAAAAGTATCTGACACATATGAAAGTAGATTAGACGTGCATATGATTATTAGCGAAGGAAGGAAAAAAGAAAAAGAAATTGAAAATATAAGTAAGTCAAGAACGAAATCAAAGCTAAAGTTGTTTGATGCTTTGTAAAGAAAAAGTTTACCCAAAGGGAGGCCATCTATAATAATCAAAGAATAGGAATGAGAAAATGGAAACAAATGAAAAAGTAAGAGTTGCAGCAGCTCAAGAGAGTTCCAACGAAAAGGATGAAAGAGATATTGATGTTTTAATTGTGTGTAATTCTGATTCTATAAATTATTGAGAACACTAAAACATATTAAGATATGACTTTTATCAAGAACAGGTTATGTTCTTTAAAAGAATGAAATGGTATTATTTTTGGTGATAACGAAGAGTATGTTATCAAAGGTAGTATTTTAGTGTATATTAAAATACATGATGAAATTATTAGAAAACAAGATGCTTTGTTTGTCCTAAACTTTAGAAGAATATGATTTCTATGGGTACTTTTGATACTCAAGAGTATAAGTTTTTTTTTTCAATTATGGGTAGCTTAAGATGGTAAACGATATAATGATTGTGATGAAAAAAATTACAGCATGAAATCTATGTCGTAATGGAAAAGATAATATGAGATTAACGGTTGTTTCTTAATCTTTAGTATAGAAGAATGATAACACTATAGGATGGTAAATACGAGTGAGTCCTCTTAATGAGCAAAAGATGACGAAAATTTATAAAAGGAGCTTATTCAAAGATGATAAACACAAAATGTAGAATTTTGTAAGTTTCTTGCGCTTGGTAATACTGATTCAAAGCTGGTATAAGTGGTACTAGAACAACCTGAAATGGATGTCAAGCGGTTGAAAATTCTATTTCAGGAGTAGAACAATATTAAAAGGAAATCATCAACACAATATAGTTCTTGATAAAGCAAGATGGACCATTTGGTGGGGGAAAAAAAAAAACTAGTGGACTCAAATGCTGATGCTCTTACCATTAATGATGAGGATTTAACTATTTTTTAAAGATTAGAGAAAGTCAAAAGAAGGACGAACGACTACTACGATGAAGGATGTGAGATTTCAAAAGATTGAAAATTTGGTTATATCTAGTCAAATCTTGTTAACAAATCGAAAAACGTAGCTAACATATTGATAAAGTCGTTATCAGTATAAAAGTCCAAGAGAATGCTCACATGGCTTAAAACCCTCAGGTCTAGGTATGACAGAGAACAATTCTTGATTAGATGCTAGAGAATTCAAATTAAAGGGGAAAATTATAAGATATCTCTTAAGTTCTTGGTAACTAATGGAATTTCAAATGTTAACAAGCATTAGGTAAGGAAATGGGATCGAAGCCGATCTCGTCTTAGTCAAAGAGATCTTTAAGTTAAAAGCAAACTAGTATTGATGATATAAGTGTAGGATAGGCGTTGAACTTGTGACACGATTTTTGAATATGCGCCAAAATAGAGTTCTTGTATTGTTCGACACTTGTAAAAATAGCATGTTAGTGACCTTAAGTTTTTTTTTTAATTTTAATTTTATTGTACTTAAATTTTTTATATGTAATCCTACGTTATAAATATCTTGATAAGTATCTTGTAAAGTAAAATCTTTGAAAGATTAAGAAGTTTGTTGTCATACTTTTCATTTTATTCATAGTAATAAAAAGTATATTGTCTCAGCCTACCGTATATTGCGGCCTCCTTCCCCAATAGTCCCTTGGTTTAAGTTGGTCTGGTCCAACTTTAATATTCCTCGTTGTTCCTTTATTTTGTGGCTGGCCTTTCTATAGAAGCTTCCCACCCGAGATAACCTTTCCTTCCTCTCTATTCCTAACTATTGTTCCCTTTGTCTCTCTGCAAATAAATCCATGGACCATTTATTCTTTGCCTGTCCTTTCTCCAATTCTATTTGGGACTATTGTCTTTCTCATTTCAATTTGTTCATTCCTACTCCTTACAATCTTTCCTCTATTCTGTCCTGGTTCTTAGCAGTTTCCAGTACTAAACCTTACTTTCCTTTACTTCTTTCCACAATTGTTTACCACATCTGGAAGGAACGAAATGCTCGAACCTTCAACAATGAAGCCATGGCGGAGGAGAGAGTGCTTTCTGGTGTAATCTCCCATATTAGGGAACAGCTTCGCCTATACACCGAGAGGAGGTAATATAGCTTCGTCTAGAGATCCTTTCAGGTTATTTGCTGAGTTGTTTTTTTGTTTAGGTTGCAGCTTGCGGGATTTCTTTGGCATGGTCATGTCTGCATTCTTTTTCCCGGTGGTTCCTTCGGTGCTCGGAGAGTACATGAGCAGCCTTCTTTTGGTTCGCTTCGTCTGGGCTACTGATCTTCGGTCGCTTTCCACATAGTTATAATATGCTTTGTTTCCGTGAAATTCCTAGTGTTTTACTTTTGGACTGATAGATTTGTGTTCCTGACTTGTTTCAGCTTGCTTAGCTTGTATCAAGTTGTTTATTTTAGCTTGCTGTGCCTCTTGAGGTACTTGTAACTGGACTCTTTGTACATATTTTTTCTTTTTAATATATTCTTCTGATTTATCAAAAAAAAATTGTAGCCTTCCTCCTTGAATAATTAAAAGTAAGAAAACACCGCAAATAAACCCATTTAAGTTATTTAAGACAATTTTCTTTTGATTGTCTTAGATAATAATAAGATGGTTAGAAGGCATTGACTTCTAAACTTTTAAAGGATTAAAATCACCATAATCTATAACAAATTCCTTACACTGGGGGTACAGGCATATCCATCAATTATAAACCCTAAGGCCAAACTAAACCCAAGGTTAATTTAAATTCTTTACCCATTAATCTATAGTGCACCATATTAGAACTATGTAAAGTGAAGTTATCAGGTTTATCAAGTTTGAAGGTAGTATAAAACTCCCTCATCAATTCAGTAAACATTACACGTCTAATTTATACAAACTCCAGCTTATATCACCAATAAAAGGATCAAAATTTTCTTAATATTTAACTCCTTTAAAGAAGGTTAATGCATATACTTAGCTGAATTAATTTTTTAGATTTTAATAGCATCATACTCTGTTTCTTCTCTTTATAACCAGTGGTAAGATTTCTGCGAATGTTAGACTCAAACGGTGGCAAAGTAGATGTACATTTGGCTATTAGAGCATGCTTTTGGTTAGCACTAGTGTTCAGTAAAGTCTCTGAAAGGTTTGCATCAACTTGACTCCTTGTAAATTTAGCACTTTCACCAACGATATGACTATCATTTTGTACTGTCTAAAAAAATGGTATTTAAACCATTGGTACTGATCAGTACCCAAAATATAAGCATTTAGTTAGGTGGAATATGTCAATTTCAAAAGTCATGGAACACATTGAAAAAAAAGTAAAATAAACCTACCAAGTAACCATAGCTGCATTGTCATCCTTCTCCTCTCATTTTCTCCAGCTTGCGTCGCCCTCTCCTTCATCTCATTTTCTCCAGTTGCTCTCCATTGTTGGCACTCGAGTCTGTGATAGCTCGAGTCTCTGATAGCTACAACTTCCTCAAATCCTCAGCCTCGCACTACCAAAATAACTTAAGCCTCAACACCTGCACCAATTCACCAGCTCCACCGTGATGTCACTAGTCGCAAACTACTCACCAACAGCACGTCCCTACATTCTAAGCTCTCCCAGCAACCCACCAGGAGCCCAGATTCTAGGGCCTCCTCCTAATGACATGTAACCCCTGACCCGAAGAACCCAGGATCCAACGGTCTTGGGTTGTTATTTGTATGATCTTTTATGCTTTTTTAGTTCTTTTTTTTCTTTTTCTTTTTTTTTTTTGCAGCTTGCATATGTGAGTTGAGAACTTGTGATTCTACGAATGGTTTGATCGTTTGAGACTTTGAGTTAAAAACGGAAAGAATTTTTCAAGAACTTTTAGCTCCTGTTAGGATTATTTTGTAAAGGAAAATTACGGTGAATTTGAGGGTTGTTTTGTAAAGGAAAATTAAGGTGAATTTATGGGAAAACTAAGCTGAATTTATGGAAATTTTATGAAATAGATTATGTTATTAAATTTATGTGTTTGTAGCCCTTGTGAATTCACAAAGACATGAAGTTTTATTTATTTGATTTTTTAAATTATTTATTATTCTAATAATCATAAAAATAAGATTAAATTTACTTTATTAAATTGTTAATTTATTAAATGAACCATAAAATTGACTAATTATTGTTTGTATATAAAAATTATTTAATATCTGATTAATTAACTTAAGATTTAATATACAATTAAATCATTTGATATATACAACTAAGTTTTAAAAAATGTTTGCATTCTTATATTGTTGTCAATAGAAAGTAACATTACAAATACATAAAATTAAACTTTGGAAGGAATATTTCCAATATGATGGCAAACTTACAAATGCATATTCATTATCATATCTCTTAGGTAGTTAAATACATAATAGAAAATAGTCTATGGGATTTTTTCTTTTTATTTCGTATGCCTTTTAAGATATGTATTGATTTATGAGAGTTATTTATAAGAGTATACTCATTACTCGACATAATGTGACATCGTAAATGTTTAAGTAATGATTTTTCCTTTTTATTTAGTTTGATAAAGTCATTTTTGCAATGCTTATTATTATAAAGAAAGATGTAAGATAGAGTTAATTTGGACATGCTTATAATTGACTATTAAATTTTTATAGTTATGTAATGATGATATATACAAAAAAAAAATTGAATATGTAGTTACTAATTTAATTTTAACATATGAATTTATTTATTTTACAATTAAATGGATGGAGCTTCATGTACTATTGATAATTCAGCCTCTTCAAGAAGATTTGATGATCCAACTTCAGCTCAAGCTAGATTGGTTTCAGAAATGAAAAACCATACTATTTATTTGTATTATAATAAGTATTTGAAAAGTAGGGGAATCACCAAATTAAATAAGCATTTAGTTGGTATCAAAAATGATGTAGAGCCTCGTAAGAAAGTTATCCATAATGTGAAATGGAAAATGAAAATTTTTCTTGAAATATATCATCATAAAAAAGATAGAAGGAAAAAAAACAAATTACAAAATTGGTAATATAAGTTCCTTTTTCTAGTGGTCAGGATGATACTAGGGACGCTAAAGACGTTATTCCTACCCAGCAAGAAGAGAATGTTGTACCTGATGAGAGGACGAGAAAAATATACGTTTCAAACTTTTTTATACCATGAACAATTGTTAGCTAAACTTTCAATTCATAGTGTCTTACAATCTAAAGAAACAACTCATCATGTGGACATGATAATAGTTAGATAATGGTATGATACAAGTGTAATCTTATTATTACTAGTCTATAATAGATGATATTGCCTCTTACAATCCAAGATATAAAGCTCTTTTAATTGACAACTACAAAGTTAATCTTCTGAGCATATCAGTTTATAAAATAAAATTTTATTTGGATGAAAGAATAATGAGTTGGGTAATTTGTTGTTCAATAATGTGTAATAGTAGGGTAAATAAAAGAAATGAGCCTATTATTAATTTTTGGCTAATTTTGGTAAAGGGGAAAATATTTTTGAAGTCTATTAATGCATCTATTCTTGTTATAAATGCTAATACTCTGTTTCTAATATTTGACAAAGTCGAGAATAAAGTTGGGCCCAAAAACATTGAACATTTTGTCACTGATAATCATTCTACTTATAAAGTAAATAGAAAAAGATTGCAAAGTAGGTATAATTCTTTTTGTTGAACTCTTTATGTTGCATATTGCATTAATCTAATGTTGAAAAATATAGGAGATCTTAAATATTTTCCTATTATTATCAAAATTGTGCAGAAAGTAAGAAAAGTGACCAAATTCATCTATATTCATGCATAGGTCCTGAATTTGATGAGAAAGGGTTTCATCCATAGTAGGAATCTGTGTCATCCTTCTATTATAAGATTTGCAACTAATTTATTATCGCTTCAGTGCTTTGTTCTAAGTGAGTTACATTTTATTTTATTAATTATGCTGCTGAAATAAAGGTTTCTAGAATTATACTTGAGGATCATAAATTTTGATCCCAATGTCAATTTGTCATCTGAGTTTGTGAGCCTCTGATGGGAGTATTTTGTCTAGCCGATAGTGATGAGAAAACAACAATGGTTTATTTTATGATACTATGGTGAGGGCGAAGGAAGCAATTAAAGTTAATTTAAAAAATGTCTTCTTTGTATACACCTTATCTTACAATTAATATCAATGAAAGATGAGAAAGGTAACTTTACACTATGTTGTTTGCAGCTGGGACATTTTTTAATCCTAGTGTCTATTTTAGACTAAGTTTTACAAAGAAAATGAAGTTAATAGGGGAATACTATTAACTAGTATAATACATGGTGCACTTAAGATGATGCAAGATCTCATAAGTTCACAAATGAAGGTTTACTAGCATGCTTCTAGTGATTTTAGTATGGCCATTACAATTTGTTCAAAAGACAAACTTAATCTAGGTATATATTTCTTCACTTTTGTTACTTGTTGGAAATTAATCATCACTTTATTTTGTTTATAAGATTACTTTTGTTGCCTTATAATTGCTTAGTAGGACCAATTCAAAAGTGATGTTCCAGAATTGCTAAGATTTGCAATTTAAATTCTGAGTCACTATATGAGAGAAACATAGTATGAAAGAAATTGAAGTACATTTGAATTCATCCCATTTAAGAAAAGGAATATATTGGAATACAAAAGATTGAACAATTTGGTCTTTGTTTAATATAACTTAAAGTTTTGATAAAGATATGTTATTATTGTTATTAAGTTGAATATAATTTCTTATAACTTCTTAATAATTTATTTGTGTTTGTTTAATATGACTCTCAGTAGAACAAGTAGTTTTATATATGAAATTTGCTTTGCTTATATCAATCTTTTAGCATATTGGATATTTGAGGAACCAAGTTTGATAGATGAGAGTGACTTGGAAGATAATCTTAGATAGAGAAGTATTGATATGTCATTTAGTAGAATGAATTTAATGATGATAATGAGAATACTTCTCTCAATGATGAAGATTTTGTACCAAATAAAATTTGGAGTCAATGCAATTTGAGTAGATATTCGATTGAATGAAATTTCAGTTTTTTTTTATTTCTTCTATTTTCTTTTGCTTTCACTTGTGTTTGATGTTTATGTTAAATCCTATAAATGCAACATAAATATAAAACTTTTAACTATAGGTATTTTTATTTCAAGTTTTGTTTCTACTTAATTATGTTCCTCAACACGAACTCTTGTTGTAATAATTATGGAGTCATAAATTTGTATTATTATTAATATATGATATTTTGATGTAATTATTATTTATTATATGATGTAAATTATAACATTTTAAATATTTTACATTATTCTTAGTTTTATATTTATAAGATAATTAAACAATCTTTTTTTATATTAGTTCCGGTTATTGTTTATATGTGCAATATGTGAAATGTAATATTATATAAATAAAAAAGATAACTTTATTTCAAATTTATATTATTATAATTTTTGGAAATAGCGTTAATGCATAATTAAAAATTATATAGCATAATATATTGATGGACTATTTGGTAATTTTAAAAATTCAAAAACTATTCTTTAACTTTAAAAAAATACGCCAAACAATACCTATATCCAAACTAAATTTAGGACCAATATTGATAAGATATTCACAACATTGGCTTGCATTATTCTATTATTCATAACATTGGCTTGCAAAGTCGTGATGGATTTCTTCCAAGGCCTTGATTTAAGGTTGGAAGAGTTTTCCAAGCGATATTGAGTAAAAGGGATAATAAACTATTTATTTTTATTTTGCTATCTAATTTTTTTAAAAAATTTAAAATCGGACAGTTTAAAAAGTTATTTCTATAATATAACTGGCGGAGTATTTCAAAAAATGACATTTGAAAAAGTTATACAACATCTTCCTTTTTATATAAATTTTGAATATTATACAAATAGACAAATTTTGCATATATAATTACCAATATGTTTATTATAATAAAATAAAAAATTATGTTAATATAAACTCTTATAAATGTCAATCTTTAGTTTGTACATTATTTTGTCAGTTATATAGATAAAATATTAACCAACACAATGTTTTAAATTGAGTACTTTATTTTTTAAATAATTGAATATTTAATTAAAAATTTAAAAGATTAGATATCAAAATAAAATTAAAAAACTTACACTTCTTAATTTATTTTCCCTTAAAGTAAAATTTACCAATTAAATGCTTGAAAAATATGATTATTTTAACTTAAAATGCTTTTAAATTTTTTGTTATTTAAATTAACCTCTTACTAATGTTTTTATAATTGTAAATAGTATTAGACTGCAAATACCTGAATCCCTTTCAATGAATAAAAATTACAATAAACCACTATAATTTTAATTAAGTATTACATACTAATTATCAAAAAATATTAAAACTTAATTTTAAAAAGTATTAATACTTGTGAAATCGAAAAAACTATGAAACTTCTCCCAATTTAGTAAATGGAAATTGACTTAACGTGTTATGTCATTTAATTATCTCTCCTTGAGGGGCTTTTGAAGTTCAGATTTGAAGATTTAAGTTATTAACTTTCGAAATCGGCAGAAATTTTATATATAACATTAATAAATAATTGAACTTTAAATAAAAGTTCAATTATTTAAATAAAAGTACAATTTTAATACTAAATAAAACATTTTACTACATGTTCAAGTCATGTAATAGAATGTTAGAAATTTCAAAGGAAAAAAAAGTTTGAATTGGATTTAAAATTTTAAAACTAAATAAAACAAGACGGCCCTATGCATTTGATTTCTGATTTTGAAACAGTAGCCCAAATTAATTCCTAGTTCTTTAACCTTAATCTCAAATCCTTTCATAATACTAACTTCATCTCCTTTTATGCTACTCACTTTCTGACCATATCAGAGGTTGTTCTTCGATCAACTGATTCATCATCCTCCTATCGTAATCAAATAGACAAAACAGATCAGTACGATGAGCCATGGGCCTACCATGAGACCCCGACTCTCATTAGATGATATTCATCGTCAACGATGACCCAGTAAGCAAAAGGTAGGTGAAGGATTGGACAAGACCAAGGCAGCGGTTAGCACCGGCGCTAATAAGGTCAAGAGACGTACTTCCACAGGGTTGGAATAAAGTGTTGAGAAATCAAGGCAGGAACATGTCGTGTGCAGCAAAATAAATATAATTTTTTAAAAGATTTTTGAAATTAAGATTACTTAAATTATATAACATGATTAACATTAAAAATGTAATAAAACATGAATTATAATTTTTATCTTATTATGAAGTTTGATTATTTTTCTTATCGTTTCTTTCAAATCGTATTATTAATATGCTCATCTCAATTATCGTATCGCCCAAGCATCCAACTTCTAATTGTATCCACAGAACATGTTAAGACAATTCTGTAAATATTGTAGAGAGAGTTAGACAAGGAGTACTAGTTCCTTTAGAGTCTAAGTTTATTTATAATAAGCTTCGGGCATTCTAGTAATTTAAGTATAATTAATTATAATCTCAATTAAACATTAATTAGAATTACAATGAGTTTTGATTAAATATCAGTTATACCCAAATAAGATCAAATATTTCATGTTAATCCTTATTTATTAAAGATCTCATATTTTCATATTCAAATTCAACTTGATTAAAACATATGTTCTCTTTTCTACCTATTATTTGTTTATAATTTATTAGGTTCTCAAATATATTAGTAATGAATATAAAATATAACTCTAAATTATACTTAGGATTATATAAAATAAACTCTTTTAATTTATCTTTAATTTTATTTCCATAAATCAAGATTGGAGTCTAGCAATATATTATGACCACCCAAATATTTAGGAATGTCAAAGTAATTTTGACTAACGTTTACATGTATGTTCTTTCTGTATAATTCAATCATTTCATTATACAATGTTTTGATTAGACATAGATCATAAAATTAATGTTTACTCTATTTGAATTCAATCAAAGTATTGTTCTACCTTAGCCAAAGGTTTCCTAAATCAATACTAATCGAGAACAACGAAACATTCTCCCTAATTACTTTAGGGTGATGAATCTTATATTGATCACTCAACTACGTCTATATAGTCCACATTATATCCAATGACTACAGATTAGGTCAGAAGTAGTATCAAAATATAGCAATCCTTATACGAGATGTTTTGGAGATCTTAAATCAAAAGATTATTTATACAATCGTCACAATAGGAATTTCTATAGACATACAAATAATGTTTCAAATGGAATTCTTATATGAGGTCAGTTTAGTGAACTTAACGTTTAACAAGCACTCACACGTTTGTTTTAGTATCTTTGTAGTCCATGAGATTAACTTCTTCCTTCATAAAGAAGAAACATAGCATGCTCTAGTCTTTTTACGTTCTATTAATGTTCAAACAATGAATGATTTCATCTTATTTCTCGCTGCAATACCATTTATAAAGTAATCTCCTTCTTACTGAAAGATTTAAATTGGTTTTATTAAGCTTTGTTAATCTTGCTCAAGGAGCTTTCACGCCTAATAGATAAATCGGCGATAATATATTGCTCTTGTAAGAATTGCTCAAGGATTATCAAATTGGAAAAAAATCTTAATAGTTGCTTACTAAATATAGACCTTTTTAAACCTTTTAACTCGATGAGGGGACTTTATCCAGTTACATCTTGAGGCACTTCATCTTCCACATAAGATTATACAATGGATCATGTCCTGTGTCACTTATCCTTCTTTAAGTATTTTGGTGAATGGCATCCCTTCTACTCCCCTCAAACTTGCCAAAGGAATTAGACAAGGAGATCCCTTATCTCCCAATGTGATACCTGCATATACCCCCTGGAAGGATATGCAAAGTGCCACACACAAATACAGAACCGAAACCAAATTCAAGACACACGAAACGTTTCATACATGTATTTCCATAATCTTAAACAAACATACATTACATATCTTAAATTCGAATACCAATCTGTATTAGGGTTATTACAAACCTTCAAACAAATCCAAAGGTCATATATATCAGATGCAAGCCCAAAAACAAACTCAAACAAATACATTTTGACAAACAAAACTCAATCTCCTTTGACCATTGCAATTGACTTATCCCAGTCTTTATAATCCTTGCTCTGAACCTACACAGGCCAAATCCACCGTGCTAAACATATAGCTTAGTGAGTAATAACAAATCTATGCATGAAGTGACAACTCATCATACTGAATCATGTAACAACATAAACATGCATTAAAAGATTGCTTTAACAATAAATCAGACATAATGCATTTTCAAACAGATTTTATAATTAACAGAACTTAATATCACAAGAGGGTATAAACCCTTTAGAATCATAACACAATTTTGTTATGTCATAATCAACATATATCAAAATACAAAATCAGATGACTGCTAATCTATTTACAGAAGCGGGTAAAGGGACTTATACAAGAGAGACCGAAGTCTCGACACCGAAGTATCACAGGAGTAGCTGCAGACCCTTCTAGGCATGCCTATTTACCCACAACTAGGACTCAACAGTTTTAAAACAAAACAAAGTCATTTTAGACATTTCATATGCAAAGCAAGTAGTCAATCACATTTACATGCAAGTAGCACTTCCAATAATATAAACATGCATCAAACGCCTCCGACAATCATTGTCTGGAATTCAAAACACAATCAGTATAAATCAATTTCAACAAACAAAACAAAGGAAGGTATGACCATCTAAGATTACTCACAATTGCTCCCTTTCTCTTATTGCCTTGAAGTTACGACAATATCTGGAAGTGATCGCTCTACTTGCCCTTCTATATACAATAAAACATAAGGTCATATTACCATATTTTTCATGTAACTAAATCAGCATTAGCATGAATGTATCATATAGCATGCATGTTCAATGATATAGTCCAGCTTTGTTTTCAAATCAGACTTTCAGGTCTACTTTGCATGATCATTTAGATTAAGAAAATATTTAAGTAACACTTTCTTCTAGAAAATTGTTCACCTTTGTCTTAGGTTTTTAATGACACCAAAATCATACAATTCGGTTCTATATACTGAAAGTTATACTCAAAAGAGTTCAGACTGTTTTTAAGCTACAACAAAATTCTTAACTCAACTTAAAATCAGATTTCGAAATTCTTAAAACCAGAATTGTAATTTTATCACTTCAGAAAGGTTATGTCCTTATGTCTCTAGTTTAATATGAGTCAAGAACCAACTCATTTGGATTCAAGATATAATCAAAATACCAAAGCATGTTCAATAAAAAAAATACTCCAGTTCATAACATTCCAACAGACTCCCTCACTTTCATCCAATCAATTCGGATGGCTAGTTTGACATAGAAACTGAGGCTTCTGAGCAAAGTATTCTTCTAAAAAAATGTTCTTCTATGTTTTAAGTCTCTATTGATACCAAGATTATTTAATTTGGTTCATTATTCTATAAGTTATCCTCAAAATACCATAGACTATATACATTTGAAATTTTGTCTAGAGCATGATCATACATTCAAGTTGTATAACCCATATCTCTTAATTCCAACATCCAAAAATTACAAACTTTACACCAATTTAAAGATCATAGAATAAGATACAACTTTGGTGAAGACACCTTAGTCTAATTCGGCCTACATCAATACAGTTTATTCAATAACTCCAAGACATGGTTTCTGACCTTGGTAGTGCTACAGCCTAAGCCAAGACTCAATTTCATTCCAAATTTTGAAAATCTTAGAGATAGAAATAACATTTGACTTCTTCAAGAAATTTGTAGAAATATGTTTCTAGTTTAATCCAAATTTAAATTAATCCAATTTGGATACCTACAGGGCAAGATATGACTAAAATACCAAAACCTGTCCAGTAGAACTACTCATCCGAACCAGTTTCCAGCATTTATCAAACGTCAATTCTTTCCCATTTCAGTACACAATTGATCCATATCGACATCAAACAACACATGTTATCATAGGATACCAAGTTTATAATTCCCTTACCTTACTAAACTTCAAATTCAACTCCAAGAATCCAACTATTACAGCACCTTCCAAGCAACTAATACACATCCAAAACCAAGATATATGTAATATGCTTTTAACACCCAAAACACATCAGCCTAGAAATTTGTATGAGAGAGCTTCTTCATGCAGTATATGGCAAGGAGTTTACAAAATCAAAGTAAAAAGGCAGAGCAAGGAATCGGTGGAGAGAAGAGAGCCAAATGAAGGCTACCAAAGTCATGTAAAGGCTTGACACCAAAGTTGCTAGGTGTCTTCATTATGTATTGCCACATATATCTCCAATGCATGACTCCCATTTGCCCTCCATTTATGTTGCCAATTGCAACACTTCCATTTGTCCACTTGTCAACTTATTAACTATACCATTTGTTACATTCTTACTAAGCCATTTTTCAATTAATTACTCATGCCAAATGTCACTAACTCATATGTAGCACCCCACTCCCACAAGACCTGAACCCAACATCGATGGGTGATGACCGAATCCGTACCCTGCAAGGGTAGCGTGCTAGGACACTCACATAGTCCAAAATCGGTATAATTTTTTTTCTTTCTTTGATACCACAATCAAACATGTTATACGAAAGTCAATCATCACATAGGGCCCACTTTATTACATAAACATTTTCAATAGCCATTTGGTCCCTTTTACAAATACAATGCACTTTAGTTATAATGCCTTACATTATAACATAAATCAATTGAACAATAGTTCCAAAGTATACAATTTTATACAAAAATAGGAAAATACAAATACAGACACAAACTAATCCTGACCTCTATCCTTCACTTGTATGCTATAGGTATACTCCCGTTGGCCTAACAGGGTGTTCTTCTTATCCTGAAAAATAATTGCAAATTTTGGGTGAGTTTTGTGAACTCAATGAGTGACCATCATCGATGGCTCACCCAGTCACATAACACATAATTCACATATTTATTTCACAGTTCAC
>JANZLC010000008.1:4413226-4424614 GCA_026413385.1 Erythroxylum gracilipes | reverse complement strand
TCCATAATTGGCCACTAATTCAATATTTCCATAAAATTCACTAAAATTCCCCAAATATCATAATTAAATCCAAAATTATCATAACACATTTTAATCATTATTAACAATTCAATTGTACCCAGAAAATGTCATGAATGCATGTACAATCATATAAATGTGCAAGATGTGCATGCCACAAATAAATAATGCATGATATGCAAAATCCTGATTTCTCACAAAATCTCAAAATTCACAAATTCTGGCCCTAACATGGGTAACAGGATGCTACACAAGTGACACTTGTCACTTGCCACATGTCCAAATTCCAAGCATTCCCTTATATTTCACTCATTAAGCTAATCCATTCAAACCCAAATTTCCAATGTCTCTAATTAATAAATCCTAAAATCATTTATCTAAATTTCCATGTAATTTTTACTACCAGTAAACAATTATTTTTCCCCTTGGCATTTTTCCTAGTCCAGAAATTACCCCAAAATTTCAAAAAGAAAATTCTAAAATTCTCCAAAAATTCGAAAACCACAATCACCCTCTCCAACTAAATTTTTCATGCACACAAATCACATTTTTTTTAATAACAATCACATTTATTAACAATTATACCGGGAGATGTTATGAATGCATGTACAGTCATTTTTATGTGCAAAATTTACTATGCACGTGTATGTGTGTGTTGTGTTATGCATGAATATGTAAGGCGTTTCTAAGCACTCATTAACCACTCCGAGTTACTATTTTACCCTCCCCGTCGGTGATGAGATGTTACATATAGAAATCAAATTTCTAGAGAAATTTGAAACATAAAAGGTCTTTTCCAAGCACAAAATAAAACCACAGCTCAAAACCAAACTGCAAGTACCGATGGCTTCCACCTGCGAACTTGTCTTGCTTCCTGAATAGATGACTTGTCCACTTCCCATCGGCTTCCTTAGGTTTTGCATACCCTATAAAGTATTCAAAACATGGACTGTAGAACCAGAATCAATCCACCATGTGTTATGATTAACATTAACCATATTAGACTCATAACAAACACATGAAATTTGAGTACCTTTCTTATCGAGTTAGTCCTTAAATTTGACGTAGTCTTTCTTCATGTGTCCCCTCTTCTTGTAGAAAAAAAACTTTGATGGCTTCTTTATATCGGCTTGAGGAGAAACTTTTCCCTTTCCCTTACTCTTGGCATCGTCCTACCTCTTCTTTCCAGAAACGGTCAAATTGACCCTTTCACTATCTTCCATCAACAACCGCTCCTCCTCTTGCACACACATGGTCAATAGTTCATTGATCGACCACTTATCCTTATTCATGTTATAGGATATCTTAAAAGGACTGTATTGTTGACGTAAAGTGCACAGAATGTAATACACCAGGAAAGATTCCGATATTGTACATTTCAACGCTTTCAACTGAGCCGCTATGTCCCTCATACGCATAATATGATCACATACGCCTTTTATTCCTATGAGCCTTAAAGATGACAATTGCATAATTAAAGTGCTGGCAAAGGGCTTATTGGATGTAGCGAATTGCTCATCAATGGCCTTTAATAGATCTTTCACGTTACTATGCTGATCAATAGAACTACGAATGCCAACAGATATTTTGGTCTTTATGAATGATACGGAGAGACGATTAGATCTATCCCACCTTTCATAAAGAGAAATAGCTTCTGGAGTGCTAGTCTCAGTCATACTTGGTGGCTCGGCCTTCCTAATAGCATAGTCTATATCCATCTAGCCTAAATGAAGCAGAACTCTCTCCTTCCAAACCTTATAGTTGTCACCTCTCAATTTGGGAATATCACATTGAATATTAAATGTTGAAGTAACTGCAAATTGAGAAATAAAAATATATGCTCGTTATATAAATTTCGAGACCAATACTAACCCACGATTTACCAATGTATATCATGCATTTAATAGATGACTCTAGTGACATAAGACTTGCCTGTGGGCTAAAGCATTACTCAATTAGATTCATCCGAAACATTATGATAAAACTACAGAATTATGTCCCTTTTCTTAATTCCTGTAGGTAAATTAAGAAATATAATCCGATATTTATATTTTTGCATGTATAATAATCATGAATTTATACACACAAAAATGGAAATTAATCACATATAATTTGTGCAAAATTAAACAATTATTATATGCATATGATAAAATTCAAAAAGACATACAAAATTCAAAATTAATATGTTCATAACATATGAATACCCAAAAAAATGATTTTATAGTTAAAATCATAATATCAAAGGTGGGTCTGAAGTAGCCAAAGCCCAATCTGAAGTAGCCCAAGCCAAGAATAATAATTAATAATTTTAATTTTTAAATTAAAAAAACAGACGAAAGCATCATTTTTAACCTCCAGCCGGGTCGAGCATGACCCAGCTGGAACCAGTCGGAGCCCCGACTGGTTTGGAGCACAGGAGGAGCCAAACGATGCGGGAATAACGGTGTTAGGACGAGGAGAACCCTGCGTCGCGGACCAGACGTAGCAGAACCGATCATGCAATGCTCCAGAATTGGCAACGTCGACACCTTCACGTATGGGTGTCATCCCTCTTCCTCTAGACAACATCGCATGCTCCATGGATGACGACATAACGATTGTAATGTCTCAAGGAGGTCCAAAATTTCGAAAAATCGACAACCTCCAACACATACATACACGGCAGAAAACGCAACCTAGAAAACAGAGTGTAACAGAGGAATGTTTTCAGTGATTTGTCATCAGTTCTATGGCAAGAGGCAAGCAAAAAGCTTTGATCCCAAATGTAAAAAATAAACGACAGTATGCATGTATCGTATATAGAACATTAATGTAAAAAACACACGCATTAAACACACATATATAACCGTAATATATATGTAAACAACAGCAACGGAAAACCTAGGAATAATAATACCTTCAGTCATTGTCGTGAATCATCGAGGAGCTGAACGTGTTTGGAGCTTTTCTATCCTCTTCTGTAAGCAACATAGATGGTGTAAGGGCTGCTAGGCGAGAATAGGGACCAAACTATTAGATATAAATTCACTAAAACCACTCAAAGCCTTCGGCCATCACAAAAACGATGAGCTAGGTAGGTGGGCAACAAAGTTAAATGGGTAAGGTAAAGCCTTTTATAAATGAACCATATGCATGATTAGGAGATAAACTTACAGAGAAACACTAACATGATCTTATAGTCCATTTATAAGAAAAGTACGTTTTATTATGAATTGTCATGTGTAGAATAATCTATCTAGTAATTTATGATTCAATTTGACTTCTAAATTAAAATAAATTATATTAATTTCATAAAGTTGAAAATTTATCAGATCCTTTAAGGTTTCAAAATATCGTATATAAAATTACAAATGAATTCCATAAGTTTAAATGTTTTCAATCTATTAAATATGATGAATCAAGAAATTTTTAAGCTGCAGTGGTTGAAATTATAATGCCATGTAAGAAATTTACATTGATTTCATACATCATTTTACTACATTTCATTGTAATTGACCCCGTCATTGATGACTTTAACCCAATCAATGTCCTATTCCACACTTTGATCGATACCTAGAAGCTATTCAACATAATAGTAGAACCGTCTTAAGTGTTCTATAATAATTGTTTCTGTCAGAATCCTCTCAAAGTTGGCTGGGGTAAAGCCAATCCTGAGAACCAAGGCAATTATACTGGGATAAAATAGCTGTAATGATCCTTTTCCTGGATTCCTTATTTTTGACAGCTATAATGGCTTGTCATTCCTCAATTTACAGTCCAAAGGAGAAATTCTTAATGGAAACGCTTGAAATGTTTATAAAATTTATGTTCCGTGCTTGATTTATAAACAGCCGTGAAAAGTTAATTCAGAGTTAATCTTATTTTATATATGCTATATATTAAATAAATTAGAATCAATCTCTCTATTAAGTAGAGTTAGGATTGTATATTATCGGATCTTTTTAAATGTCGCATCTCAGTCGAACTTCAACTATGAGTGGGTTGTTGATGATGATATATACTAAATAAGCAAAACTAAATGAATTATAAATTACAAAACCAACATTATTGAATAAATATATTTCCAAATAACATAATTAAATAGAAGAAAATAAGTAGAGATACATCTATTATTTAAAATTTCAGTTAAATTTCAATATCAAATAAAAAGGTGTGATTTTAAGTATAATGAGAACTGGAAATTAGTTTCTAAAATATAGACCATACCAAGTAAATAAATGCATATAAATGACTCGTTGTTGTCCCAAAACTAATGCATTCATAGCTCTATACACAATACATGAAAGTAAAACAAATGCCTTTAATTCCAGTCCGTTCCTTTGAATGTATGTGCGTAATCTTTCTTGGTTGTTTCTTGTCTATTATACTAATGCAGAGGGCCAACTTCTACTTGTATATAAAGCCTCTGAAAATTTATTGGTATGTACCAATACTACTAAGCTTGATCGATCCCTATTATTGACTCTTCTTGACAAAACCGTTACCTGTGGATTCCTCGTCCTTAGTAGTACTCTTTTAAAAGAATAGAAAATAGAGCCTTTTAAGCCATGGAAAGGAATCCAAATTCAGGAGGAGGCTTCCGATTTCCTCCTGGTTTCAGGTTTCATCCCTCCGATGAAGAACTTATCATTCACTACTTGCAAAATAAAGCCACTTCTCGACCACTGCCGGCGTCTATAATGGCAGAACTCGATCTGTATAAATATAATCCATGGGAGTTACCAAGTATGCATAACGCTGGATGACTTATTTTTATGGTTCTTTTTTCTAGTCTTTACGGATTTGACCTTTAGGAGAAATATCTACTAACATCGATTTATCTCATCATTTGTTCAACTATGGGTTTCAGGAAAAGCTTTGTTTGGAGAAGATGAATGGTTCTTTTTCAGTCCAAGAGATCGGAAGTATCCAAACGGAGTGAGGCCAAACAGAGCAGCGGGATCAGGTTACTGGAAAGCAACTGGTACAGATAAACCTATAGTGACAAGTTCAGGATCGAAGAAGATTGGAGTGAAGAAAGCCCTGGTGTTTTATACAGGTAAACCCCCAAAGGGAGTGAAGACAGACTGGATCATGAACGAGTACAGATTGCTTGACACAGCCATCAATAAGCCTTCGAGACTAAAGGGTTCCATGAGGGTAAGTACTGTTCTTCTCTTTAATTTGTTTTGTGGTCTGATTGGGTCAGGTGAACCACATAAGTCGATGGAGCTAGTGTTACTGATGAGACTGCGTATATTATGTAGTGCACAATGGGTAAATAATCTGATAGGAGCCGATAGGCAAGAGAGACAACAGTCGGGCGGTGCTAAAGCTTTAAAATAAGATTATCTTAAATCTCTTGGGAACTATTTATTATTTAGATAAAATCTGAGAAATCAGTACTGAGGAAATTGAGTTAATATTGTGTTTTTAATAAAGTGTATATATATAAAAAGAGTTAGAAAATTAACGCATTAGAGTTATTTATTCACAAAAATGCAATCCATATTTTAAATTGATGTGGATTTAGATTGTGAACCAAACTTTATTCTTTGTTTATAAATTTTCATCTTGTTCTTGTGGGCGGTGACATTATGGCATAAAAGAAAAATTAGTCTATTAACTATATAAAAAATAAATTTAGTGAGCCACCAACAAATTATACCTAGATACTACCAAATATTTACTTAATTATTCATTTTATTAATTATATTGTATTAACTAAAGCCATTGTGTAAACGACTAGTTACTTTATAAATAGTGCATTCGTTTGTAGTAGTGGGCACCAAGAACAAATAGTTTTTACTTGGCTTTCCTTTGTACCAAAAATGTAGGACCTTAGTTGAACTCATTTTCCTTAAGGCTATAGTGTACCCTATCAATACAAGAAGATAAGGTTTTTGCAGCCTAAGGAAGTGATCGAAGGTAAGCTCAAATATATGCAAAAGTGTGTATTGTCATAAATTTTACATTCAAATCTATTGCATTATGTAGCTTATGTTAATGACTTAATGTCAATACTGAGCTTCAGTCCTTAAGGCCCACATATAGCCCCTTGGGAAACCGTTCTAAGTAATACTCAAGCTAATGGTTCTTCTCCTCTTTAGTTACCTTCTCATTTGGATTTTTCCCTGACATGATCTCCTTGTTTCTTACAGCTAGATGATTGGGTGCTATGTCGAGTTCGACACAAAGGAAACATATCAACGCATGCATACAATAACCAGGAAGAGTTGGGGAGGGACACGGGAAACGCCGAGGAAACACGTCCTACATATAATACAGTCCAAAACAATATGATTATTGATTATTTGAGCAAAGATTGCACAATCTTGTCCTCCATTCTTTCCGGTGAAAACTTACCTTCCATCGACACGATCTCGTGCATTAGCTTTCAAGAAAGCAAGGGTAACAGTCTGAATTCGGTTTACGAAGAAGGTATCGATAAAATGAGCTCTCCAGTGACAGTTTCTTCCTTTGAAAATTATAACCCACTGAAGAGAAAAATTATGGAGGAAGATAACAATGGCAGTTTCCTGCAGTCTAAGAAGAAGCCAAAATCTGGAGACTGCAGCAACGATCTGCTTCCTTCAGGTGAGATATTATCTGAGCATGGTGAGAACTACTATGACCAAAACTGTTCACAAGATAGCCTTTACAACCCTTCTTCTTCTTATTCAATCATCGACTTCATCGAGACTAGTGAATTGCCGTTCAACGCAAAATATTTCCAGTAACTAACACTGCACCCAAGGATATGGTTAGTTACCGAAATGACAGGGTCACCATGCTAAAATTCGGCAAGAATCCAGTGCAAGACTTAGGAAAGCAACCCAGGTGATGAAAACTCTTTAGATCAACAAAAAAGCAAGTAAAGTTTGTGGTCAAGTTCTTATAGTTTATAGGTGTGATATGTGTTGGACATTTTTCATTAATTTGGAAAACAATTAATTGCATTTTATCAATTTTCAATAACTTATCCATTACGTTACGTAATTTGATTTGGATAAAAATAATCAAGTAACTCAATAAATGATCTAAGTCAAATGGTCGAAATTTAGGAGAAAAAATGGATCTAAATTAGTATAGTCAGACCTATATCGGGCCTGTGATGAGAAAGGCCGATATAGAAGTTATATAAATAGGTTAAGGTCTCCTGCAGTTGCTCATATTATTCGTAAGCATACGGTTTCCCTGACTCATTAAGAGAGTTTATGTATTAAGAAAATTGAAGAAAGGCGTTAACCGCGTGCCAGTAAAAAGTTCTCGTGAAGGTTTCAGTGAATTCGAGCCCATTACAGCCTCAAAAAACTCCTCCGAACTTCTAATAGAATCGAAATCAGGTATTCTATATTTACTTCGTTTATTTCCCTTCCACAAACGATCCGAACACGTAATATAATTCATGCTACATGTTACAATATGAAGAGCGAGCTTGTGGTCAAGTTCTTATAGTTTTTAAGTGTGATATGTTTGCAAGACTCATTAGTTGCATATAAAATAAAATTTCTTACTGAAACTGGAAAAGTATCAACATGAAGAGATACATCCTTCCGGGGTGAATGGATGATGCTTTGAAGGATATCTTAATACGAATCAATGAAGTCTATAGCTTGGAAAAGAGATGAGCAAATAGTGAAGCATCTTTATGAACTTCCAACTACCATAGCTAAAGGAGGTGGGATATATGCAACATTCAATTTAAAATGAATTGGCTAACAGTGATTATATTGAAGTACTTTCTCGAATACAAAGACTCATTATTAATTATATTATTATTTAGTTGTCACGTATTAAAAGGGTTTAACCATTTAATCATTAGTTTTTAATTGTTATATGGTAGACAATTTTAACAATTATTATTTAGTTATTAGTTAGTCGTAGTGAATTGAACTGTTTTTATTTTATCTACTAGTTAATTGTAATTCTATATATATCGTAGAACAAAAATAATTAAATAATATTATTTTATAATTTAAAATTATTTTAGTATACCTGTAGGTGGATCATACAGTAATTTTTACAAGATAATATATTTATGTTATTTTTGTATTTTTAATTTTTTCTTAACCAATTTTTGGCACCAAAGTCGTAACATTTAATTGTTATTACTACTTCCTTTTACTTTTATTTGTCACTGCCTTGCCTTTTCTTAGAAATATGTGTACATATTGTTGAACAACCGAGACAAAGCCACCAGATTAGGTGGAAAAGAGAAATAAATGGTAGAGATCGATAAAGGCTCTACTTTGCAGCCCTTGATTCTATTTTTCAAAAGGTAAAAGTTATCACTTTTTTGAGTCTTGAAAAGAAGACTCTTCAAAGTACAAGAATTATGAGAAATAGTAGCAAATGGATTTGATGAACAAAATGTGCTAGAGCAGCGTTTGAGGGAAACCCAAAAGAAAGATGCAAAGACTTTATTCTTCATTCAACAAGCTCTTGAAAATAAGGGATTCTCCCGTATTATAACAACTACCACTTTCAATAAGATATAGGAGATGTTAAAACAAGAATACTTAGGAGACAGAAAGCTAATCAATGTGAAATTATAAACTTTACATTATGATTTTGAAACATTATCTATAAAGCACAATGAGTTCGTGGAAGTTTATCTATCAGAGTTTTTGTAGCTGTTAATCATCTGAAATCATATGATGAAAATATTAGAACTAAACAGTTGTAAGGTGTCCAAGCGTTTGACTCTAAACTTTGAACATGTTGTTGTTGCCATCGAAGAATCTGATAATCTATCTATTTATTCCTTGATGAATTAATAAATTCCTTGCTAGCATATATAAGAAGACGGGCTAAATAGATCTCATAGAAAGAGTGAACAGTTGAATTTTTAATTTTGCCAGAGTGTAGAGTCCACTATCAAAAATTGGGCTTGGGTCAACTATTGTTCAAATAACTAGAAGCAGTTGTTTGGATGGTTGACCCTTACCACTTATAAGCCCTTTAATATTTTCATGTCTAGGCAATATGAGACACTCTAACACTTCCTCTCAAGTGCAACTGAGTTCCCGGTTGTCTGTCTGGATGTCCAGTCCCAGCGGCCCGGTCCGGTTATCACTGCGTATATTTCAAGTGACAACTGGATGTCCAGCCCTAGTTGCACTTGAGGGAAAGTTCAACATGAAGAGAAGGTATTTCATGTGAAGGGAAAGTCTTCTTTAATTGAAAGACACAAAAATTTAGTCGGTGGTGGATGGGTTAAAAGCATTTGTTGTCACATCCATGGTGGTCGCGAAGGAAAAAGTACTCAATCTAGTAATTACCATAAGTTCAAAGGCAATGTTATAGTTGCAAAAAAATTGGTCATAAAAAGTATGTTCGACAAAGCAACAAGGGCTCAGCCCCGTTTGACCAAACTTCAAGTCGGGCTCAAACTTTTTTTATATAATTTTCGAGCTTCAAACTAAGTTCAAGCTCAGGTTGTCTAGCTCAATCAATTATTATTCTGAATAAAAATATGAATTATTGGAGTAAGCAAAGAAATAAACAAAAGTAATCCAACTCGATAAAACAAGTTGACAAGGATGGTAAGTTATTTATAACTTATTCTTTTATTAACAATGATGTAAAAATTGGACCAAACTGGACAATTTGAGTAGGTTAAACATGAACTGGACTGGTTTTTGGTTCAGTTTTTACTTTTGACTGGTATGAATAAGAATCAACCAGTTAAAAAATAAATCGGTCGGTTTATTCTGAATTGTGAAGAACCAGAAGTGTTTTTGTCACCTAAGACAGTAACCACACAAAGACGACAGGGAACCCATCCATAAGGATCAGACTCAAAAACCCTACATTCAAGCTCACATTCATTATACCTCCATACCTAACACAACGTCCAGCAAATTTTTAAAAGCCCTAACCTCCGACTTGCTTTGCCGCACAATGTGAGGCAACTTCGACAATAGCAATAAAGGGTGGAGATTGAAAGAGAAACCAGAAGGAGAGGAATTGTTGAGGCAAAATCTCGAATGAGGGTAACATTCTAGACTATGTAGTTATAAAGAGAGAGAGTACAAAGAAGATAGAGATGAGAGAAGATGGATCAGGCTTTTGGTATTCTGGTTACATTAAATTGCATTAATTGAGAATATTAATATATTATATGTAACACCCCACTCTTGCAAGAAACGTACCCGACATCCTAAGTGATATCTGAGTATGTACCCCGAAAGGGTGGTATGCTAAAACAGTCATTCAGTCAAAACTCGTTATAAATTAAAAAAAAAACAATGTACGCATATGTGAAAATCAATAATCAAATCAGGCCCACTTTATTCTTAAATATTTTTATTCATAAGTGTTACAAACACTTTACAAAACATCAAAACTTAATAGCCATTTGGGCCCATTTAAGATACCAAACACTTGTAATCATAATGTCATTTCATTACCTAATCATTTACATACTCATTGTACAATACTTGTGGAAATATAGTTCAAAACAATAATAACTGAAGATATATGCAGATACAAACTAATCCCGACCCTTAATCCATATCTGATTTCAGTGGCTATACTCCAATTAGCCTAACTGAATATGTCCTCTGAACCTGAAATTATTACAAATTTTGGGTGAGTTTTTGCAAACTCAGTGAGTGACCATCCTCGATGGCTCACTCAATCATAATACACATTCAGTACATATGACCACATATTTTACATTACTTTTAGCAACGTATCATGTTGATTCACATACCTTTTACATTCACTTACACAAATAATCCAATCTCATTCAAATACATTTCACATATCCCATTATTATTCAAATACATAGGTCGTACCTCCTTTGACTCGGCCCAGTAAATTCACCCACGACATTCACTTGCCTGTATTTTCCTCCTGCAAAATCGAACATAAATCAGTAGAATGTCCTAACATTGAATATATGCCACATACCTTTGCTTCTTCTTTCTTTGTGATCGCCAATTTTTGCACCAAAGAAGTAAGATCATCCAATCTCTTCTCCAACGTGGTCACATTTACTTCATTCACACCTATTGATCCATGCCCAATATGTATTCCGAATTGTTGAGTGTTGGAAGCCATGTTAGCGATCAATTCCCTTGCGGCTGCTGGCATTTTATCAACTAAAGCACCACCGCTTGCAGCATTGATCATACTCCTATCTGAAAGCAAGAGCCCTTCGCAGAAATATTGAATCAATAGTTCTTCGGTTATTTGGTGGTGTAGACAGCTAACACAGAGTTTCTTGAATCTTTCCCAATACTCGTAGAGTGTTTCTGTCGGACCCCGAACTGGAGCCCAACGGTCCTGAGACATGAGCCTTGCTAAAACCCTAACATAACCTCATAACTACCCCCTAACTTGCTTTTCATCAAATTATCTCAATTTACATTCAATTGATAC
>JANZLC010000008.1:4338820-4358142 GCA_026413385.1 Erythroxylum gracilipes | reverse complement strand
ATTGGTAAAGTTTTCTTTTTTATTTTGGCAATAATTATTAATCTTGGGCTATGTTAAGTATATTTAAGATTAAGAAAAGAGAAAAAACTAACCATTATCATTATTATTATATATTTTATATTTTTAATAAATTTATAAACTTAATTTTTTTGTAAGATTAAATATTTAAAATTTAAATTATTATGAAAATATTTAAAGAAGTATTAAAATATAATACATATGTCTTTATAAATCTTTTTAAGTCATATCTTTATAAGTCATTTTATACACAAATAATAAATATTAAACAACTAATTTTATCAAATATTTTTAATAAATAACTGATATTATTTAATAATCAAATCAATTGATATAATATAATTTGTTGATCGCCAAAAATCGAGTAAAAAAAAGACATTGGGAGAATATAGAGAGAATAAAAAAAGAAAAATCCACTAAATGTCAGAGTCTGAGGCGCTCAAAATGCAACATTTGGTATTAATAAGAAAGAAAGATTTTTTACTCGCATGGGTAGCTCAGTTGGTTATTGGGAGGGCAAGTTGAGATCAAGGCCTTAGGTTCGAGTCCCGACAGCGGCAGTGTGAGAGTGGCTCCTTGTGCGCACCGACGTTGGGCCACCCTTCTGAAAAACCGGCTAAAATCAGACCATAATTTATCTCCTCACAATTCTATCATGTCGAAATGTGGGGGCGTCTAAAGTGGGCGATTCTACCTTTATTGAGATCATGAAAGAAAGATTTTACCTCACGTGTTACTGTTATATATTTACAAACAAACAGTGTTCAGTTAAGTAAGATAGATCGATATGCTACAGACAAAAGAAGGCAATTTTTCATGTGTTTGATTTTTCTGTAACAGTGTTATGTTCCATTTTTATTATTAACACTTACCTTTTCAGTTCACACGACATTGTGCCTTTGGTAAAGTTGGCCTTAATTTTATAAATTGTCATTTGTCACGACAAATGTTGGTGTGACATCTCATGGTCCATAGATTTTCAGCTGTACCCTTTAGCTTTCTTTTGGAGAGATTACAAAAGGAAAAGAAAAAGTTTTTCTTTTGATGAAGCGAGATCGGCAGATTAGCTCCCACGTGCAAGCTCATTCAAACCTAATAATATGAGCATAGTGTTTAGAGAAATGAACAAAGTAATTAGCCTTTTCAATGAACAAGATTAAGGAGTTCCAAACTCATAATACGTTTTTACAAGCGCTAATAATTATATTTTTATACTTTTAAAAATAATTTTTTTGAGTGTTTCATTAAATTTTACTTCAAAATTTCATAATTAAATATTTTCATATATTAATAGTTTGCTTAATATTTGAAGTTCATATAATCATTTAAATTAAATATGCGTTTGATTCATATTTGTCAAACTATTATATATTTCTGTCCGGCGGAAATCGGATGGACCCACAAAACGACCAAAAAAGGTGTGTATGCATATATACTATGCACGTTTTCAGTTAGGTTAGGCTATTCAAAAGGTGTTGGATAGGAAATTCATCTTGATAAAGATAGAAGACCAAACGGATTACTGACAAGCATGACAACACAATTTGAATGCTCATTTTTTGCTTTAATTTAATTATTTGAAGCTTAGCGTCTGTTTCGATAGTTCTGTACTAATAGAGTTTTTATTAGTATTTTTTTCTATATTTTTTTTAAGAAATTAGTTGACTGTTTAGCTGTCATTTAAAAAAGAATTTTTTTTAAAAAAACTTCATACAGTAGACTGTTTAGCAACGTAAAAATAAAAATATTTTTAATTTTAACTATATTTTATTTTATAATAAAAATTATTTAAAGTATAAATATTATTTAAAGTATATTAAACAATAAGCACAATATATTAATTATTATATAATTTTAAATCATATAAAACATAAATAAAAATATATCTAACCAAATTTTTATATAGATTATAACATAAGTAAACTAATATCAAAAATAAATATTAAAATATATAGAAAGTCAAATAATATTATATCCTAAAGTAAATATCCAAGTTGAATAGATAGTTAAATACATAATAAATGGAAAAATGAATTTGTGGGTATTCTGAGAATTATGTGTAAAACATAAGAGCAAAATTGACTAAAAAATAGGTTCATTAATTGATTTGAAAAGTCTACTGAAAAATCACTTTTTTGATAAACTTCAAATTTGAGTTTTTTAAAAAATTGTATTTTGACTGTCAAAAAACTATATTTATTAAAGAAGTATTTTTTTATTTTGGAGTCAAACACCTATTTTCTTAAAAAAGACTTTTATAGTAAAGAAAAGTGCTTATTGATCTTCCAAAAGTCTATCCAAACAGGCACTTACACAAAAATGTGGTTATATTTTTAATATTTTCTTTACTTTTAATGCTAAAATATTTTTCAAATTATGGTGTATTTTAGTTGATTTATTTTTTCAACAAATACAAAATAAAATTTACACGAGAATTAAAAAATAATTTTATTTCTGTTGATCAATAAATTTTAGATCTCTGAAGTTATTATGAAAATAAATTTATTCAATCAACAAGTTATTTTTTAGATAATATAAAATATATTATTATTTATGTAATTACATTTAAATTTGAAAACAGTCAAAGATACTAAACAGTCTAACTCTAACTTAAATTTAAAGTATTATATTGTACGAGTAATTTGTGGAATAAAGGTCGTACGGTTGGAATGAAACACTCGTGCGGTGCACGTGTTTATTCTTGGAAGAGGCCGAGAGGAGGGGGTATTCCAGTAAAAGGACAGAAATAGAACGGCAAAATGGAGGTGAAATCAAAGGGAAGAGGAATGTAATTGGTGGCCCTTTGCTCGTCTTTTCTCTCTTCCTCACTCACGCCTTCACCTTTGGGCGTAAGCCCCACGCTCTCCGTTTCTAATCTTTTTTACTTTTTCCTTTGGCCACGCACAAACCAAAAAAATAATTTTTGTGAAAGGAAATTACATATATTAGCAGACATGAAAAACATATTTTTATACATGAAATTTAAATTTCCATAGAAAAATTTACATTCAATTTCAAGTACTTTATCATCTTGAATATCTAAATATTAAATTTGTTTTTATTAAAATATATTAATAATATTTGAAATTCAATTTTTTGATAAATTAATTTATATAGTTAAAGCCATTAGCAGTGGGTGGAAGGAACGCGCCTGAAAAGGAGGTGGGAACAGTTTCCGAGTAAAAATTTGTATAATAAAAGAACAAAAGAGTGACAAGACTGGAGATTATAAAGTAGAGCAGTGCAATGCAGTATACTATAGTGGATGGTTGCTGGGCCTCTGACTCAAATGGGTCCTAACAACAAAGAACACGCCCACGATATTTGCTGCCAAAATCCCCCGTCACAACCGTCTCTCCTCTCTCTTGTCCCTAACCTTTGCATCTACAGTTCAACCTCTTCTCTGAGTTATCTGCACTGCACTGATATGTCAACTCAACTGTACAAAACATTACTGGAAATTAATGTAACACTACCCTACCTACATCTGTGATATCACATGAGAAGTTTAATATCCAAGTGCTTACCCTTTGTAATAAGTGGTCAATACCCATACTTATTGCTTATTGGTGGGTAATTATAACTTGGAAGAAAGGAATGGACAATTAACATGTTCCTAAGTGGACCTTAGTGAGAGACAAGACAACTTTGATGAGTTGTTTTTATCTTCTTGGTCTTATTTACCTAGAAGAAAAGGAGACGGTGAAGAAAGGCACGAGTTCTTGCGCATTCACTGAAAGTACCCTTTTTTGTCTGGCCCATCAATCACAGTTAAAATGTATTCTTTTCTGATTTTTATATTTAATAACGATCATGAATTGGTAATGGTAACAAAAACATAAAGCTAAGCAAGGCAAAGAAAGCAACAGAGAGTGTGAGAAAGAGAGACATAGACAGGGACAAGTGTGGGTTATGCACTGTCTTGGTTTGTCCCCTCCACCCAACACAGTATCTTCTCGTTCTATCTCTAGAGTCGTGTCTAACTCCACCACATTGGCTTTATTGCCTTTTGTTTATGTGCTTCTTATGCAAGTGTCTGTGACTGTGTCTGCTGCTTCTGCTCCCTCATCTCACTACCTGCAAATGGGTGAGGAGTCACACTTTGAATTTCTTGTTATTATCTGATACCCCTTTCTTCTTATATAATTTTTCTTCGTTCTTTTGGCCTTTGTTCAGTAAACATGGCCTTCTTGTTGTTTTCTTATCATCTTCTTGCACCACGATTCTGTTTTAGCCTTTATGCGTGCCCTTCTAAAAAAAATATGATTATTTTTGCCTGTGATTTGACCTCGTTTCTTACTGATATTTGATTTTTATCTTACGTTTGTAGGTGCCGTTTCTTGTCTCTTGATTAGTACATCTTCCATTCATACCTCTACTTTCTTTATTAATTCCTTGTTTGTTTGTTTTTTTTTGGGTGGTTCGGTTATGTGGCTGTACTCGTATGTTTGAGCATATAGTCCCATACTCAAATACAGAATCCTGGGTGGGTGTTCATGGAAATTGATCTGAACCATGCAGTGGCTGAGGTGGAGAAGACTGGTTTCTGTGCTAATGGAGACTCTTCATCTTCTTCATGTTCTTCAAATTCATCTCGGTCTCCCTTTTCCTCTTCCATTTACCTGGAGCTTTGGCTTGCTTGTGCTGGTCCTCACGCTTCACTGCCCAAGAAAGGGAATGCGGTTGTTTACTTCCCTCAAGGCCACTTGGAACAGGTCGCATCTTCCTCACACTTCTCTCCTATGGAATTCCCCACCTTTGATCTCCAGCCTCAAATATTTTGTAAAGTTGTAGGCTTTGAACTACTTGTAAGTACCTCTCCGGTCACCTCTCGTCTTTTAATTCCTTTCCTTTTTTGTCATTCATATTAGATTCAGGTCATCACTTCCTGTTTCGTCAAAGTTCAATACTGCTATCTGATTCCTATATCTTCAACCAGGCCAATAAGGAGAATGATGAGGTCTACACTCAGCTTACCCTGCTTCCCCAATCAGAGGTATAACTGTCTTCCAAGTAGTGCTCATTTGCTTCTTTTGGTGATCGTTTCCGAGTGTCCCTTACTTTCCCAGAAGCAAAATTTGGTCTTTTCTACTTGTTGGGAGGTTAAATTGTAACATTCTTGTTGGGTTTCGGCTTGTTGACTCGGGTTTTAAAAATGTTGATTTTTTTCTCTGATCTTTTGTACGTCTTGGTTACTCAGTTTTACTGTAGGAGATAGTACCGAGTTTATGTCTTGAAGATAATTATGTTAATTTGTTTGATTTTTCTATCTGCAACATTCTCGGTATCTTTGTAGTTGGCAGGAAGAGTTTTGGAGGGAAAAGAGCTCGAAGAGTTAAATATGGATGAAGAGGGTTGTGGTGGATCACCAACAAAACCTACCCCACACATGTTCTGCAAATCGCTAACAGCTTCTGATACGAGCACCCATGGAGGGTTCTCTGTTCCTCGTAGAGCCGCAGAGGACTGTTTCCCTCCCTTGGTATCACTATTTTCATTTAATTGCTCTTCCGTCAGTAGAGAATCTAATCCTGCCACTAATTTAGAATTTGTCGTGATATTGGTTAAGAGATGTACCCTTATTTTTTTGCGAAGGACTATAACCAGCAGAGGCCTTGTCAAGAACTTGTGGCCAAAGATCTGCATGGAGTTGAATGGAGATTTCGACATATTTATAGAGGTGAATATTGATCTGGTACTGGGTTCGGTCCAATTGACTTGAAGGTGATATATATATGCATAGTTTAATAATTGATTTTCAGGTCAACCAAGAAGGCATCTTCTGACTACGGGTTGGAGTATCTTTGTGAGTCAAAAAAATCTTGTTTCCGGGGATGCTGTGCTTTTCTTAAGGTATGCGGATGATTCTGATGCAGATATCTTTACCTAGTTGGGGTTTACTCATCCTTTTGTTTAGTGATTAGTCTATCAGAAGTAAATCAGAATTAGAATAGTTGTAGTCACGTAAATGAAAAATGAAATGTTAAGCAAAGGCACTTCAGATCTTATTGGACCCTAGAATATACTACATATTTCAGCAGAGAAATGGTGTGCCAAAAAGAAATCATGATAAGCAGAGAAGTTCCAATTGCTCTTGAATAAAAAGAGAATCTGATTTTTTTAAGTCATTCATGCAATCAAAAAGGAAGGAAAAGATTGCAATTTCATTTGACAAATAATTTTCTAAATTATTTCCAGCATACTAACTTTTAGCTCATTTTCTGTGTTCTTATGATTTTCTTAGAGGTGAAGACGGTGAGCTAAGGTTGGGGATAAGAAGAGCTGTTAGACCTAGAAATGGGCTTCCTGATTTGGTCATTGGCAATCGGAATTCTTACTCGAGTATTCTTTCTCCAGTGGCTAATGCAATATCCAATAAAAGCTTGTTTCATGTCTTATACAGTCCAAGGTATTACTTGCATACATATTGACCCTTCATTTGTTGCACTGGCTCATATATGGAACAGTAGATAGAACCATTATTACTTCAGTTTGTGAATCTTCTTCCTTAAAGCCAAAATGCAACTTTGACAGCAATGTAGTACAGTTAATTTTGCCAACTGAAGATGTATGCCGTCAAAGTGATGAAAGTACCATGGAAAGAAAAGCCAGTCACCAAGTATTAGACTGGTGGACATTACCTAACCATATGATGAATTAGACTTACCTAGCTGCTTGATCTTATTTTTTGTATATAAGGAGAGGACATTCTTAGCTTCTAGTCACTGACTGGTGACTCATAACAATGTTTTAATTGCTGATGCTAGTGCTCTTTGGGAACATTCTATGAATTTGTAGCTAACATCTTTTCACGAATCAAGCTGTAAATTTACTGGAGATATGAAAATTATGATATACCTTTACATAACCCTAATGTTTTTTGATGCTGTAATATATGAAGCACAAACAAGAACTTGCAATCCTAGGCATCATCTATTCTAGCTTGTTAAACTGATTCTGAGAAACTACCTACAGTAATTTTAATCGGTAAAAGAGTTGCCTATCTGGATTGATGAAATGTTGCATGTGGAGAGGCAAAAACCTGTTTTAGAAGGAAATGTAAGATAGTCATCTTCAAACATGCATTTAAAACTGCTCAGAAACCATATTGTTTAATTATTTCGATATTATTTTAGTCTGCTTGCCTTGTGTAATGTCAAAAGTAATTTAAATGGTAAATTTTATGTGCTATTAGATAACATCTAATATGTGCATATATATTTGACAGGGGGGTTATTATTTGCTATCAGAAAAATGCTTAAAATTGCTGAAATGCAGGGCAACTCATGCACAATTTGTTGTACCCTTCCAAAAGTATATCAAAAGCATAAGGAATCCAATCTGTATTGGGACAAGATTCAAATTGAGATTTGAAATGGATGATTCACCTGGAAGAAGGTCTTGTATATCTCCCTTTGCTGGAAAATTAAGTCACTTTCCTATTATGACTTTATGAGATTGTAACTTCACTTTGTGGTTTTGCACGTACAGTGGAGTTGTGGCTGGTATTGGAGACTTTGATCCATATAGATGGCCAAAATCCAAATGGAGATGCTTGATGGTGAGACAGAAATTTGTCACATGATTTTTGTCAAGCTGGATGATTATGTAAATCATACTTTTCTTTGGAAGGGTCACTATGTACCTTGAACCCAATTGCTAAAAGCACATATCATAAACAAACTGTTTTACCATACCATTCTCTCTTTGTTCCCTGAGATGATGGAAGATGAACATTTTAGAGAAGTCTGCAGTAGCTGGTCCAAGCTCTACTAACCGTGGGTTTTATTGAATGATCAATGTCTATATGGTCTAACAACTTCAAATTCCCATCCAAAAGTCAAACTAAGTGATGAATTATTCATATTGATCCAATAATATGGTCGCCTTTTCTGTTTCTTACATTTCAGAATGTGTAGGGATCTATATCTAGCTTCATTAGATTGGAAAATTTTCTTATGCAGCACTGGAAACTTGTTTAATTGTCAGCTTCATCTTTATATATTACTGTTGCTGCATATGCATTCACCATTTCAATGTATCCTTGTCTTGTGCAAATGGGCAGTAAAAGAATTGTAGTATAGTTATTGACCTGAATTTCAGTGTCATATGTAATTGACTTATTTATGTCATTGAGCAGGTAAGATGGGATGAAGATATTGTGAGTGATCATCAAGAACGAGTCTCCCCATGGGAAATTGATCCTTCGGTTTCACTGCCACCACTAAGTATTCAATCTCCCCAGAGGCTGAAGAAACTGCGGACTGGTCTGCAGGCAACCCCACCTGACAACCCCACAGCTGGTACAATTATTTACACTAGAAGAAGAGTAATTGTTGGCTTTTTTTTGGGGAAATAATTGTTTGTTTTGATGCCACAGGAAGGGGTAGGTTTTTAGACTTTGAGGAATCCATGAGATCCTTTAAGGTCTTGCAAGGTCAAGAAAATTCAGGTTTCCTGTCACCCGTATTTGGGTACGACACAGAAAACCGCCCTTTGGATTTTGAGATGCGAGCCCCCGCACATCAAACTTTCATTTCACCTGGAATGATGAAGGGAAATATCAGCAAGTTAACAAAGGCTTGCCCCACCACATACACAGGATTAGCGGAATCTGAAAGATTTCCGAGGGTCTTGCAAGGTCAAGAAATATGTCCACTGAGATCCCTGACTGGAAAAGATAATTTCAATCTTGGTGCTTGGGGAAAATCTGATCTTGGATGCAGTTCGCTCCACATTTGTCAACTACCCGGACGTAATCTCTATTCACAAGCAGCGGAAAATGGGAGAGAGACACTTTTTCCTTGTGCCCCATACCATTCTGGGGAAACTACCAAAATGCATTCTTATGCAAATAACTTCCCAGGAGAAAATGTCCAATTCAATGCATCTTCTGTTGGGAGTGCTGTTATCAGGGATGATGTTGGAAAGTCAAATCAATTGAGTGAGCATCAGCCAGTAGAAAAGAATTTCAATTCCCCAGCTATGGGGATTAATCTAAGAACTCAAAAGGACGAATCTTTTAATGGGACTGCCACTGGCTGCAAACTATTTGGGTTCTCTTTGACTGCAGAATCACCAACACCAAGTTCACAAAATTCTGGTAAGAGGAGTTGCACAAAGGTAAGCTGCGTTAGAAGAAAAATGAAAAACTGACTTGACTTATCTTCATCTATCCGATAATATCTACATAAATTGGTTATAGGTTCACAAGCAAGGCAGCTTGGTTGGTAGAGCCATTGATCTCTCAAGACTGAATGGCTACAGTGATCTATTGAATGAGCTAGAAGGACTGTTTGGCATGGAAGGCCTTCTGCGAGATCCTAATAAAGGATGGCGTATATTATACACAGACAGTGAGAATGATGTAATGGTCGTTGGTGACGATCCATGGCAGTAAGTCCTTGTGTGTAGATCAGCTAGTTAGTATATTGCCTGATTATGCAGGAAATAGACCATGAATTTTTAATGTCAATTTTTGCCTTTTTGAGCATCTACTTTAAGTCATTTAGAGGTTGGAAACAGAAGACATGCTCTAAAGATAACTGGTGCTAAGCTTCCGAGATGATTATGCAAACTGGGTTTGAATCTTGGTTTTTCGGTATTACGTAATTATGCAGCCGCCTTATATTTCATTATCTTTGGTTTCCAAAAAAGGAAAAGATTCTACGTTTATTAGTGTTTTACATGAAAAAGACGTGGAAATAAAATGAGTGAAGTATGAAAGGTGGTTAAAATTGTACCCTCTACCTCAAACTGCTTTGCGATGCTCTACTGCAACTTATGTGATAAGCAACTATGAATTAGGCTTATGTTTTGTGGTTAATCTTTGGCAAATTGTGAGTCATTTGTTTCAGTCATTTTGCCTTATCGTGGCCATTGCTGGTGACAGTGAGTTCTGTGATGTTGTATCAAAGATCCATATACATACCAAAGAAGAAGTTGAGAAGATGACCATCGGCACGACTGGTGATGATACTCAAAGTTGTTTGGATCAAGCGCTTCTGATAATGGAAGCTTCCAAGTCTTCCTCTGTGAGCCAGCCTGATTCTTCTCCAACTGTAATAAGGGTTTGAAATTAATATTTGGCTCGAGTATTATGCTGGCTGTATTTGTTTGTGCAACTTGTAACTACTGAAACTTTAACCCGTATACTTTCTATCAGTTTGAGTTATTTAGGTTATCTATGCCAATAATCTGTGGAAGAATTTGAAAGCACTGGAACAGCTTATGGCTGGCAACTGAAGTTTGTTGAACTATTTCAATCTGGTGTTTCTTGTAATGAAATATTCAATCTTCTCATATTGCTATGGAGTAGGCAACTTCTGGTTGACTTTCATGTATCTACAAACCGACTGAAAATGAGTTTTAGGACGCAAAACATCATCCTTTCTAATTTCCATGAACTGGAAATGGAAGGGATGGATCTGCTGATTTTATCGAACTTGTCAAATCTAGGTAATCTCTTGGACCTGGAAGATAGTTACGCATTTGAAGCGTTCTAAGACAGTCTCCTGACACACTAAAAGCTGAGAATTCTTTTGAATATACCTTAACATGCCAAAAGAAGCCTCAAGTTAATACCCAGAAAAGGTCCAGCTCAGTTTCTGATGATCATAAATACTGGTTTATTAAATCAAGAGAGCAGGAGATGAACATAAACCTTTAACCCCCGTCCTCAAAGATCTATCTGCACTTAGAATCGACAGCAGTTTATTCTATTGGAAGAAGATTCAAGCCAGTACATTTATCTTCCCCCGAGAAATGTGATTCATTTTTTTGTTTCTTTGCACAGAATTCCATTAACGTGCATGTTGCTGCACCAACGGTAAGTCTATCCACCTTCTCATTCTATTCCTTGAAGAGTTCACGGCCAATGATGATTCTTCTGATCTCGCTAGTTCCAGCTCCGATCTCATATAATTTTGCGTCTCGCAAAAGACGGCCAGTTGGGTACTCGTTAATGTATCCATTACCACCCAGGCACTGTATAGCCTGTAAATTTGACAATAATAACATAACATCATAAATATAGCATGCACATAAGTTGAGAAAACGGGATTTGTCATTCTGTAGTAGTCTAATCAAGTAAGGAATGGTGTGATTGATAAGCCATATAAATACAAACAGCGGCGTACTGCTCTTTCACCTGCAAAGCGACTTGGGTTGCTCTTTCAGCTGCACAAAGTATAGCTCCAGCACAATCCTGAAGGTTTATAAGCACATTAGTTTTACGTGGTTCAAATAGGCATTACATGCCAAAACGTACTGTTACACATTCCAGAGCAAACAAATTGCTTCAAGAAAAAACTTGAAAAGGAAAGCATAAGAAATTTACGAGCTTCATATCATGAAATGAAAATGAACTTAAAAGTGGAGGAACAGAACACAAGCAAGCATGAACATCCACCTCTCACCTTAGGATCGATTCTTCCATTATCACAATCCCTTGCCACAGAATACACATAGGACCTGAAGATTGAACAGTTAACCACTGCATTACCAACATTTAAGTTTGTGAAGGTAGATGCAATATCTTATCACATTTGTATACCTTGAAGATTGCAATGAAGTGTACATGTCAGCAAGCTTCCCCTGCAATGCAGTTCGTTGACAGAGAGAGCTGTAAGATGAGGAACAAAAAGTAGCTAAAACCTCGAACAAAAAATCGATAAAAGTTGAACCTGTATAAACTGAAATTGTCCAATCGGCTGGCCAAATTGTTCTCTCTGTCGAACGTAAGGAACAACAACATCAAGACATGCCTGCATGATGCCAAGAGGCCCAGCAGCCAAAACAAGCCTCTCAAGATCTAGTCCTGACATCATGACATAAACACCTGAAAGGTGAAAAGAACCATTTATATCTCAAAAAACAGGGAAAAAAAAAAGGGGCAACAAGTTTATTGTCTATTATGCCATTTCATAACCATGGTCACAACTCACAACCAACTCAGAATAGATCATTGATGCAATTAAGTCCTCGTTTGAGGACCAAAATAATTACACCATTACCCAGCAATCACAATGGAATTACTCCAGAGTCACCAGAATAATTATACCTTTCTGATTTATAAGTTATAAGAATAATGTTATGGATGTTGCAACTGATCTGGCTATGTATTTCCAACAATAAAAAGTTGATGCCTAGCTTTATCTTTGCAGTCAGGACACACACTCACTACTATTGCATTAAGAACCTTTCGTTATCTTTGACAAAAAAAGTATAAGCTCATAGTATGTCAGAACCTTTTCCTTCCTGGCCAAGCATGTTTTCTTCGGGGACAAAGCAGTTTTCAAATACAAGCTCACATCTGCAAGACCACCACCATATCAGTAAGGATGAGGGACAGAGGAGGACATAACATATTATTAGCTGTAATATGACATTGAATCTATTGATGACCTACGTATCACTTCCTCGCATCCCAAGTTTGTCTAGTTTCTGAGCGGTGCTAAACCTGAAGTCAGAAATAAGAACTTTATAAGCTAATTCCAAGGATTTCAATATATTCCTTTCTACTATGATCCAATTTATGCTTTCCATTGAAGAAACCAGCTTTATCTGCTTGTCTGTGAACATTGGCATTTCATTTAGGACTGCATTGAGAACAAAAATGGAACATTTGTTTGTCCATCTAGAGACATGAATATAGAAAAAACACTTCGGGCTTCAAATTTTATGGGACACAAGATTTAAAAGCATTCATTTCCATGTCAATATGCCATATGCAAAGCCACCTTCAAACCGGGAACGAGCTAAAATAATGAAATTTCTCCCGTTAATTGTGCTTCACCAAAATTTTATGACTTTGCCACTTGAATGAACTAAAATCAATTATTTTGTTAAGTACCCTGGCATTCCCTTTTCGATGATGAATGCTGTGATGCCTTTTGGGCCAGCTTTTGCATCCGTTTTCGCATAAACAACCTGCCAAAATTCTTCCTATCATTTTTCAGCACAATAGATAAACCAAAATCATGCTAAAAGACAAACAATCTCTATTCATCATGCTTAACGCAAAAAATTCAGAGAGTCCAGATGTTATTCTAACCATTCTGTGGACATTTACAGCATAATCAGGAACTTCAGAAGAAATAATTTCAAGCAGCATAAGACTCTACTTAAAACACACTTAAAAGTAGCATCGTACTAGTTTCAACATGTTTGCTCATTCTTCTTTACCAGTACTGCTGGTTGCATTACAAAGGTCCTCATCTTAAGGACTAAGAACTTGAGGGATTCAACAGTTAAGGGAACAACTTTAGATATTAAGCTTTAATACTGTATGAATCATGGAATTTCCTCTTTCAGCTTACACTCCACTTTTACATTCACTGCTATGCGGCTGGAAAAACTGATTGGAACGAACACAGGTTAAGTTTAAAAATCCAGAAAGAGATGATAAAGCAGGTTCATTCTGTTGGAAGTGCAGGACTTAGAGGTTTGGCAAAGTTACCAAAGTTTGAGCAACTGGACCATTGGTGCACCACATTTTGTTTCCATTTAGAACATAGCCTCCTTCTACACGATTTGCTTTGCACTTCATGCTAACAACATCGGACCCAGCTGAAAGATACAGGAACATCAACCAGCAAGTTGAGTAAAATGGTAGATCTCTCACTTCCAACCATGTTTGTCAATGCCAAACAAACATCTAAAAGATCATATAGCTTACCATTCGGTTCACTCATTGCAAGGGCTCCAACATGCTCTCCACTGATGAGCTTCACAAAAAAGATTAAATTATTACTTAAAACTTAACAATGGTGCCACATTCCTCGACGCAGAATTGATATTTTTCATATACTTTTAAGACCAAAGGAAGATAATTGAGGTTTGACATATATATCACAAGCGTCCATTATGTTCCATACAACAGCATCCTAATGAACATCTCATAGATTAATGACATGTTGAGGAACATTCAAATTCCAAGAACTAAACTAATTCAGCAGGAATGTCTCATATAGGGAAGATGATGTCAAAGTCTTGGAAATAGAACCTTAGGCAAGTACTTCTGTTTCTGCGCTGGACTTCCATTCCTCACCTAAAAGATACAATTAAATTAAGCACCTTCAGTCCACAGTACACATACCGTTAGAATCCTTAAGCCAAACATGCTTCTTACCAGCTGATTGACGCACAGGTTAGAATGGGCACCATATGAAAGAGCAACAGATGCAGATGCACGACTAATTTCCTCCATAGCTATACAATGATACAAGTATCCAAGACCAAGCCCTCCATATTCCTCTGCTAAGATACTGAATTAGGCCCCAAAAAACTAAAGCATCACAATACTCAAAGAAAAAACATTAAAAAAAACAGAGTAGAAACCTGGTGCAGTAATTCCAAGGAGATTGAAGTCTCCCATGAGTTTCCACAAGTTAACTTCCTGAACCCGGCAGCATGCAAATCACAACACCAATTCAAATTTCCACAGAAAACCCAATAACAAGCAATGCCATCAGTTAAAACAGAAGTTGAAATTTTCCTACCTTGGGGAAATAATTCGTGTGATCAATATTCGACGCATGTGGCGCTATGTTCTCTTGTGAGAACTGATTAACACTCTCTTTAAACTGCAAAATAAAAAATAAAAAAAATCACCTTTAACAAGAAGTTCTCTTCTCATAGCACCATAAAGGAGCGAAAACAGAAACCTGCAACTGGGTATCATCGAAGAGGAAAGAGGATGAGGAAGAAGCAAGTCGCGTTGCCTCTTTCCTCACAACGGAAGAATTCGATAAAAATCTTGTCACCACCCCAACTATTCTCTGCATCTTCTCAAAAGAAATTTTCCCCAACCACACTCTTACCAAACTCAAACTACACTCCTTACCAAACACAAGCAGAGACCAAACGGGAACTCAAGAGCAGGCAGCCGTGCTCTTTTTAGACTGTTCCTTCCGTCGTTGGACATGCAGGCGTGGCATGGTGTAAATTAAGATAGCAAAAGAAAAAGATATTATAAAATATTAATAAAAACGCAAGTGTACAATTCTCTTACGATAGGACTTAGGAGTCGAGGATGGAAAGATGCGAACGACACGCCATCTTAGCAACAATCGACTTGTTCTTGTCTATCAAAAACAAAAGAACCGTTTAGGACTTTCACTAATTGAAAACACATAATAACAGATTTAATGTTACATACATTTTGTTTTGGATCAGATCCACTGTTACTTTTAACCTTTACCATGTTTTTTTTTTTTTTTGATGAAAGGGAAACAACTAGAACTAACTGAGGAACAAATCGGAGGAAACAGATCCCCGATAAATCCTCTAACAGGAGTAGGTGGCACCCGATGAGTGTGGTAGCAAAATAAGTAACTCCGTCGGACAGCTGCCCCGCGTAGTTAGCAAGCCAGTCGACGCACCGGTTGTTCTCTTGATAAACATGTCGATGAACAACAGTCCAGTTCCTAGCAAGAAGTAGATGAATGCTCTGAACAATGAGATTGAGCGTCCTGGAGCGGCGTTATGAGGAAGAGAGGATATCAAACACCGTTTTAGAATCTATCTCCAGCTCCAAACGGCGAAAACCCTGGGTCCATGCAAAAGTAAGCCCCGTATAGACTCCCCAGAGCTCGGTCGTCAGGGCTAAGCACCATCCTAGCTTTTACGCAAAGCCGTCGAGCCATTGACCTTCACTATCCCTAAGAAGCCCGCCGGTAGTGGCCGACTGCAAGGATCTCTTGATGGTACCGTCAATATTGAGCTTGAGCCACCCTAGAGGAGGCAGACGCCATCCAATGAGTTGTTCCTGCCGTCTGCTAGAGACTGTAGAACCTGCTTGGTGGTACCATCTTGTAGAGGCCTGAAGCTGACCTATATAAGAAAAAAGAAGATTGTGAGGGGAGGAAGGCTAAGTAAAAGAACTGTCGAAAAGGGTTTGGTTCCTCCATTGCCAGAGGAACCAACAAGTAATGCCAAAGAGGGTCAGCCAAGCATGACCGCGGAGCCGTAATCTGGATAGGAGATTGTGCAAAATCCAATCCCGAGACGGCATAGTGAAAAAACCAGCCGGGACAAGGTGCGAGGGAAGGAGCTCCAAACTTGGCGGGCGTGACCACGGTCGTGCACAACATGCAGGGAAGATTCCTCTAGCCTACAATGGTAGCAGGCGCCATCGAAGGTACAATGGATTCGGACACGATGGTGGTTAATGGGGAGTCAATCGTGAGCAAGGAGTCAAAGGAAGGATCGGATACATTGAGGGCCCAGCCACTGCCAGATGGCCTTCCAAACAACATGGCCCGCCATTACATCGTGTCCCATGCTCATGGTATACGCAGAGGCAACCGTAAAAAGCCCGTTGTCAGACTTGTGGTTGAAATTTGTGGCACAGGTAAACAGTACAGACGATTCCGTACCGTTTTATTTAGGATAGTAATGGATAGCTCATGGGTTTAAGTTTAAGGCACTCTTTGGATGGACTTTTGAGAGGTCAATAAGTACTTTTTCCTATCACAATTTTTTTATAAAAAAAATCAGTGTTTTATTGGTAAATTAAAAAAGTATTTCTTTAATAGATATGCTTTTTCAGTTAAAATACAGTTTTTAAGAAGCTCAACTTTTGAGCCTCTCAAAAAACCTCTAAATGATTTTTTTAGGTAAATTTTTCATATTAATTAATGAGTCTATTTTTTAGTTCCTTTTGTCCTTATGTTTTACACATAATTCTCACAATACCCACGAACTCATCTTCATGTTTATCTTGCAAACCTATCTTTTCTAAAAAAATTTGGTTCATTTATGTTTTATATGGTTTAAAATTATATTGTACTTTGCATATTGTTTAATATACTTTAAATAATATTTACATGCATAAATAATTTTATTACAAAATAAAATATAGTTAAAATTAAAATTATTTTTTATTTTTATATTGTCAAACTGTCTACTGTATGAATTTCTTTAAAAAAAAACTCTTTTTTAAATGACAGCTAAATAATCAACTAATTTCTTAAAAAAATCTTCTAAAAAAAATCTATAGAAAAAAGTACTATTAGTATAAACCCAACCAAACAGAGGCTAAGTGTTCTCAATAGATTGACTCATAGAGTAGGCCTAGCTAGGTCAGTTCAAGATTTAACTATTGTTTTGCTTTGAAAAGTTGAGCTTCGGGTAGGTCTGAACTTGGATAACTTAGGTCCGAATTCAATTAAAAAATATTTTTATTTTAAATTTAAAAAAAAATAAGCATGTGTCATTGTTAGAACAAATCTAAATTAATTATTGGATTGAACATTATAATTATTGTTTTTTTAGTACGTACAAAATAAAATTTATGAACATATGATACTCTAAGATGCGTTGACTTACGCGTATTAATCATAATATAGACCGAACTAAAGTGGCAAAAATTATAAGTCCTATGTCATATGAGCTTGGTAATTTATTATAGGAATGATCGCTTTCTTGTCTCATCTAAATTAGACCCATTGGAAGCTCGAGCCTTTCCTCCAACATTAATGTGTCGACCAACTATGTTTATGTCATCCGCAACACTCTTTTATTGCATTCTTTTAAGAAGATGAATCTCTATGAATTATTATTATTATTTTGGGTATTATTAATTACTGCGTGAAGCTGTGCAGTGTCTTTTTATTATTTTTTGTCTTTTTATTAAAATGTTACACATTTATCCAAAATAATTAATTTATATCATAAAGTAATATAATTCTTAATAGAGAAGGATAGTTAACTAATGTGAATTAACTACTATTTAAATTAAGATTGAAGCATTACAAAATCTAAAATTAATTATATTTTATTATAAATTTAAATTTTAGGTAAAAGTTTAGAATATTTCTTAATTAAAAAAAAACTCATTTTCTTAAACTCCACCAAGTCTCTTACAGTCTTACCTAATGATGTGATTACGATTCTAAAAATAGGTAATTTCTTAATATGTTATATTAATACAAATTAAATCATTTGTAGCGAAATGTATAATCAGTTAACAATTCATTACTTTAAATGGATATCGTTATAGTTCAATCTTTAATCTTTGTTATATATATGTCAATTCTCTTATAAAATATATGTTTATTATAGAAAAGGATTAATAAAGAGTAACTTATGATTTTATTATATTTAATACAAAAGGATAAATACTGTTTGTTATTAAAAACAAAATTTCTTAGTTCAATCATTGAAATTACATATTTCTCAAAAGATTAATAAAATAACTTAAGAGGTAAATTGAGACAGACATAATAGTGAAGTAATTGTCTGATAAAAGTGAAAACAAATTAAACTTGAATACATTTCGACTTATACTAACAAGATTCCGATTCTCAATAAAAGAATTGCAAAGGTGGTATTTGACAGAATAATGGGAAAAACATCTTCTTTGTGCATGTAAAGATCAAATCTAACAAGAAATAAAAGCTACATCTACGGATGCAGTTGTCATCTACTGCTCTTGGTGATCTTCAACAGGTGGGATCAAAACAATCTGAGTAAAACAAAGATGACCTTCTTGTCTGAAAGAACACAACTGAATGATATGGCATAATTTCAACGTTTAAGCGTTATTCTCTTAAGATTGTTCCACTTTGTTGTCAACACATAGGAAGTGTTACCTCTCCTACTTTATTTCTTCATGTTCCATTTCTTGAAGTTTTATGATGGTGGTTTCTTGTGTTGCATTAGTTTAGTTTTTATTGTTAGTTTATGCTCTTGCAGTCAATCAATTAGATGCAAATTAACGTATAACATTAGTTTGAATTAATGAAAAGGCTTTATTTATCTTTATGTATTAATTTAATTAATATTTTAAGTTTTAATAATAAAGATAAAATCTTTGGAATAATTACTGTGTAATTGAAATTATGATGAGATCATAATTACGAGATTCAATTTACACTTAAGTATTATTCCTAAATGTTCCTAGTTGTAGTTTCGTCAAGATTGGATATTGTTGAAACGGTAAAACTAACACATATTACGTTTCTTTCTTGTGAAGAAAGTAATTGATTTCATAAATTAAAGTATAGAGATACTTAAACTAATGTGTGGGTGATTATTAGAGAATAAGTCGCTGAACTGACCCGATTATGAGAATCCCAAATAGAATATTACTTATGTGTTTATGGACTATCTCATAATGATGGTTGTATAATTAATCCTCGGACTTGAGATTACCAAGGTATCTAGTGTGGGAATTATTGTGTTTTGATGCTACTTATGAATTATCCTAGGATAGTTCTGTCAGTAGTAATTGGATACAGTATGAACCATATGTAGATAATTGAGTAAGTCGATAAAGGATTCGTCACTCTAAAGTAATT
>JANZLC010000008.1:4312426-4338720 GCA_026413385.1 Erythroxylum gracilipes | reverse complement strand
ATGCGTGTTAAGTTTAAATTCTAAAAATACATGTCGGATAAATGTTTCGGTTTGTTTGTTCTGTCTTGGGTGACATCCATGTATCCTCCCAGGGGGTATTTGGGTGTTACATTACCTCTTTGGCCGGAGTTATGCAGAAGAAAATAGGAAGAGAGGCGGGAGGGTTGTGTTCTGCGTGGAAAAAATTATGGTTGAGAATGTGTCCTTTTTGTTAAATTAAATAAGGATGCTATGGTAATTTACATATATTGGGGTTCTCTTGTCTTGGATTTTTTTTTCCTTTCTTACTAATTTGATGGGAAACATATTTGGCCTAAAACTTCTCTCAATTTTCTCTCAATTCTCTTACTTTCTTTTTGCTTATTTTTGTCCAAACGGTAAAAACAAAGAGAAGTTTAATTCCCTTTCTTTCTTTTCTCTTGCTTTTCTTCAATCCAATCCGGGCTTAAGGTGAAGGCTCCCTCATTTTTTAAAAATCTAATGATGTCCAAAATCGACTAAAATTCTAAAAAGGGTTAATTACACTAGCATAGTATCAGCCGAAGGCATAGGTCTCTTTCTATGTTTTAAGTGTTTCTTCTCTTTTGTTTTCTCACCATTCAAACTTTTTGAGCTTCAAAACTGAGACTTCCCCCGCTAACTTCAGGTCGCCGTCGTCCAGGTCCACCAATCGCCAGAAATGAACGAAGGAGGAGGCGGCAGAGACAAACCTGAAAAGGCAATAAAGTTTACTGTATACCAGAACCCAGCAATGTCTGCCGTTTTAACCGCCAACAGCCAACAGCCCTCTAATTCAACACTTCTCTTCATCTTCTTTCTCTCTTCCATTTCAGCTGTCGCCCTTGTCTCCGTTACTTCCAGGTATGTACCTTTATTATGATTTAACGATGCCAGAGTTCTAGCGTATAGCGAGTGTGTGTAGTGCGGAACACATTAATTAGGCGTGGGTTGATTCGAAAATGTGCTGTTAGGGCTTTTACCGCTCATTAGTGTTTCTTGGGGATTGGTTGAGTGAGAAAATTGATAGGATATGAACGGAAAAGCTAAGTGGGCAAGTTTGATATTTTGTTTACATGTTTAACGCATATTTTAATTCTGGTATTAAACTGCATGGTTTTGATGCTAAACTTGGATTTGAGATCCTATTTCTTTATTGACATTCTTTTCTTTTTCTGGCAATCTGCAAAGATTAGTTCAAACTTCGTGCTTAGTTGCTTGGGGCAAATTAATCGTACTCTTTTGTTGTTAATGCTCATACTTGCTTATGAATGATGCAGGGAAAATGTTTTGATTCAGACGGCAAAACTCAGGACGTTTTCATTAGAAGCAGCTTGTAAGTTTCTTGTTTGATGAAATATCTGCGACTGTCTCTGAAACACTCTAAGGGATATGATTTGTTTGAATAAAAAAATTGTGCTTAACATCTGTGTTCTACTACAGATTTTGTTGCCAAGGTAATACAGGCTGTGGTGGGGTTAGTTTTTGCTGGATCTGTATTTGCCCTTTTTAAAGGCCTCTTTCTATGTAAAAAGAGAAATGTTATTGGTGCGCCAGTACAATCTCTGTCTAAAGAAATGATGGGTCAATCACATCTAACACGTCGTCAACTAGAGCTTTTGGGTATGAAGCCAAAAGTTGAGCCAGTTGAATTTGAATCATCAAGAAAACCACCAAGGTCCAAACCTACACTATCTGCTTCAGATATACTTGTTCCTATTCATCAGTCAATCACTGGTTCCGATCACAAGTCTCGAGTAGGCTCTGATAAACATAGTCTAAGTGGTGGAAATAAGATGTCTTCTTATAGCACCCCACCCAAATCACAGAGTTCTCCTTCCTCATTTTATCTTGTCCCTGGGGGCAGCTCACCTTTATCTGCCAGTAAAACTTCACCAGGGATGAATTCAACCGTCTCAACCCCTTGGTCAAGTAAGCAAGCCTCCTCTACTAAAGAGATAACAACAGAAGAACAGCTTGAACAATTCTTGGCAGAAGTGGATGAAAAAATCACTGAATCAGCTGGTAAACTTGCAACTCCACCCCCCACCGTTCGGGGTTTAACCATTTCTAGTCCTAATACAATTGCAAGTCCAGCCAAAACATCTGGAACCACCAGGAGCATGCCTTTGAGGCCTGTTAGGCTGTCTCCTGGTTCCCAGAAATTCACTACTCCCCCGAAGAAAGGAGAAGGTGACCTTCCGACACCAATGTCCATGGAAGAGTCCATTGAAGCTTTCAAGAATTTGGGTGTCTATCCTCAAATTGAGCAGTGGCGCGATCGGCTCAGGCAATGGTTTTCTTCGGTTGTAATAAATCCTTTACTTACCAAGATTGAGACCAGTCATATTCAGGTTTGTCATTACCCTAATCAGCTATTACTTTTATGTTCTTATTATTTTGAGCATTTGTTTAGTCTTTTGGATATTTATCGTGTTTGGGACCTGTCTACTATTTTGGTTGATTTACAACTTACATGTTACCTATAGTTATTTGTTTTAAAACATTTCATAGTCTATAAGGCAATACTTCTGCATAATTTTGAAAAAGCCTATAGTTGTTTCACTTTTACAGTGTCTTTGGTTGTTGTCAAAATGTATGTAGGTGATGCAAGCAGCTGCTAAACTTGGTGTTTCAGTCACCATTAGTCAAGTTGGAAGTGATTCACCAAACAGTGGAACCATGGCTTCTGTGGCTTCGATGGATAGGAAAGAATGGCAGCCAGCATTTACGCTTGATGAAGATGGACTTCTCCATCAAATACGTGCTACTCTTGTGCATACTATAGAAGCTTACACCCGTAAGTTGGCCACTAATCGTTATCTTTTCCTATGTTGTTGTATTTCAGTTTTAGTTGACTGTTTCTAAGTTTTGTCCTGTTGATCATTCCAAAACATGCAGCTAAGGTGCCTGTAGCCAATCTACAACAGTCCCCGCAGCAAAATCCTTTAATCCCCATCATGCAAGAATGTGTCGATGCTATCACTGAACATCAGCGGCTGCGTACATTAATGAAAGGAGAGTGGGCCAAAGGTTTGCTGCCACATAGCACTATTCCAGCAGATTATATGGTGCAAAGGATCCGGGGTAATCAAATCTGTTGGATTATTGTCATTATACCCATCAGCTATTTTTGTCTTTCATGCATGGTAAATTTGATGGCAACCCCTTGCTGTGGTTAACATATCCTTGACCTACCTGCTTGTACAACTCTAACAGAGCTTTCTGAAGGAACCTGCTTGAAGAATTATGAATATCAGGGAAGTGGGGAGGCTTATGACAGAAAGAACAAGAAGTGGACTCTTGAGTTGCCAACTGATTCTCACTTGCTTTTGTATCTATTTTGCGCCTTCCTTGAGCACCCGAAGTGGATGCTACATGTGGATCCTACATCTTATGCTGGAACTCAGTCTAGCAAAAATCCCTTATTCTTGGGAGCTCTGCCTCCAAAAGAAAGGTTCCCTGAAAAATACATTTCTGTCATATCTGGTGTTCCTTCCATTCTTCATCCAGGAGCTTGTATACTTGTGATTGGGAAGAAAAGCCCTCCAATCTTTGCACTGTACTGGGATAAGAAGCTGCAGTTCTCACTTCAGGTACGTAGCTAACTGGTAATGTTATAATGTCTGAGTGATGGGTACCAAATATGGGGAAAGTAAAACTTAAAGGGTAAAGAAAAATACTCATTAGAAAAGGGAATTAGTTTATATAAATCAAATCTGATAAGAGAAATAGGCAATATTTTTTGGGAACCCGATCAAAGCTGACAATTTTACTAACTGGCTGTGAAATGTAGAACATAAAACACAACAAAACAGAAGAAATGTGTACTTTGAAGTTACAAAAGATGGAGCCTGAGTGATGAACCTTTTTAAAGACTGTATTAGCTTCATATTGCGCCTGTTTAAGTACAGATGCAAGTAGTCACAGTTCATCCACATACACAGTCTTGTGGTCATGACATCTACCCCGATTCTGTAGGTGAAGTGAACTGTTTTAATTCTTCATTGATCCTCTGTCTGCAGGGATAGATGGACAGTTAAGATGACAATCAAGTGTACTAGTGTTGGATGTACCATTTTGTGATATTTGATTGGATGGACTATTTTGTGATATTGGATCTTCTTTGATGCAAGATCTATTTTCTTGATTTCAGGGAAGAACTGCTCTCTGGGATTCCATCTTGCTTTTGTGCCACAGGATCAAGGTTGGATATGGAGGCATTGTTAGGGGCATGCATCTTGGCTCATCAGCTTTAAACATTCTCCCAGTTCTTGAGTCAGAACCTGAGGACTGAGTACTGTAAGAGATGCTGCAGTCCTTGAGATGACCTGCTTGTTATAGCCCTTCCCAAGAAAGACTCCGATTACTCATCTTCTCCATTCTGAATTTTCTGGACCGATTAAATCTGTTTTCCAACTGAGCTGATATTCTGATGCAGGGTGCGTGTATCTGCATTTGCAGTTTTCTTTGTCCGTTAGTCAGTCACTGAGGACTTTTATGCAATGAATGGTGATTATGTAAGTTGGGAGACCACAAGATTGGCAACTAACGATAGGTGAAATTCTTTTGATGATGTACTTTCTCTTCATGTTGTCACCAGCTCTTCTCCATTCTTCTGAGCCTTAGTTCCCCAAACATTGGAAGTTTAGGACTGAAACTGCACATTGTATATTATTTTTGGTATCCAGTGCTTTGGGGATTTTCCCTGATTTAGGTTCCTTGGAGTTGTCTTAGAGAAGAGCGGCACATGAGATTCAGGAGAGGGTTTAGCGCTTTGGATAAAATGGAATGTTTTTGCTGATGGGGAGATAGCAAGGGCTTTCATTCTTTGGTGGTCTATCTACAAAAGCAGTGTACTGATGTTCGTGTATGCAATGTGATACCCCTCTTCATGGTCTAAGAGCGAGAATTTGATGACTGTAGTAGTCTGGATAGTAGAGTTTAACTTAATTTTCACTAAATCTCTACTTATCATAACATTATTTTGCTTAGCAAATATGCGGATTCTCTTCTCTTAAGACACTTTATGGTTGCGAGAGTTTAGGAGCTAACGAATGTTGGTTTTGTCAGACTCCCTTCTTTGACCAGTAATTAGTAATCTCACTGTCACGGCAATCACAATTTCCCACTAGCAAGTGAAGTGGAAGCTTACGATCTTTCATTTTAATTATGTGTAATATCAAAGTAATCTCTACAATAACAGACGTTAGGCCCGTCTAGCTCAGTTGGTAGAGCGCAAGGCTCTTAACCTTGTGGTCGTGGGTTCGAACCCCACGGTGGGCGATTTTTATTTCCTTGTCATGGTACCTTTTAAGTAACGCGTGAAGGTGCAATTAATGAGAAATTTGTTTTTGTTGTAATTTCATCTGGTAATATGGACGATTACGAGGCCGATGATCAGCAGTCCCCACCTGCGGCCTTCTTTAGGAAGGTAGGTTATTTCTCTTTTTTGACCGTACCTCTTTTCCTTTCACAAATTACATTCTCATTTCCTTGCCTTCTCGTCCCCTTTACAATTCAATGCATGAGTTACCTGATTAAAATTTGGCGACTTTATGGGAAATCAGTCTCCCATTTGGAACTGCATAATTGTTACAGGAATCTGTATTTATTGCAAAAGGATCACGCGTTGGTAGCAAAATTATTGGCTGCAATCAAATTATATGCAACAAAAATGAAAGCTATATAATAGGTGTTCCGAAAACTACTTTTGACCTTCAGATGTCTGTTGTGGCTTTTAGCAAGTGCTCTTTGAGAAGCTATGTAATGTGGATAGAAATAACTATGAAATGGTTGTTTTAATATAATCAGAAGGTAGAGATGATAATGGTTTTTAAGCTTCTTTACTTCCTGTATTTCCAGGGAGAAGTGATTATGAAGGATGCCAATGCAAACGTATTGTTATGGGTATTTTACTAGTATTCGTGGTGGGGACTTATGTTCTCTATAATTATGCTCAGAAGCCACGTACGAAAGCGAAGAACAAGCCTTTATCAGAGAAAACGATGAAGAAGAAGAGGCTCAGACAGGGCATTGCAGCTCCAGGAGATTAAACAAGATTTACTTGTCTTTTTTCATGTGTTACGCTATTATTAAAATTATCTCGTCCTCCTATTTTCTCCTCAAATTACACGAGCAAGGTCAATCTGTCAAATAAATCACGTATGCTTCTCGTTTTTACTTCCTTTCCTCTCGGTTACCGAGGTGGGTCTTCATATCATGTTGGATTACAATTTCTGATTTTGATTAGGAACAGGGAGGTAGCTTGATGCTTATACTCTCCGCACCTAAAGTTTGTTTAAGCGATTGACCTCTCCTTGGTTTGTTTTGCCGGTCAAATATTCCATTAGAGAGTCACTCTATTATCAAGGACGCTTCAGCTCAGTGATACCCAACAGCCAATCTTTGCATTTCTTGGTATGTTTTTAATCACCCATTTCACTTGTGCCGATGAAAGCTGACATTCTGCCTTGACTTCCCACTTTCAGGAACTTCTGTTTCTTTCCTTTTTGTCCTTTTGGGTTTCCTTTTTATTAAGATTTGCAAGGTCTATAGATGTAAGCTTCACGCCTATAACGGAGTATATGCCTATAACCGATGCTTCCTTGAAATCCCTTTCATTAAAGGTATGGGGTCATATCTAATATATGGGAAGGTCGTTGCACTCGCTAGTAGAGTCAATCATATGCTGACTGATAAACTCACGCACCCTTGGAAAATAACCAAATTCATCCATTCTGAGGGTAAACATTTTTGCCTACAAGAAGAGAAAAAAATAATGCTTACTAGCAACTGAGAACAACTACTCGTAAGTAGTTGAATATTCCAAAATCGAGAAAGGTATTAGACCAATCATCAAGCAGAACATCTGTACCTTCAGATCGGTCAACTTTTAGCGTTAGAAACATCCAGTAAGTAGTAAAACGCATCCCTCCTCTTCATGCTCTTAAACAGATTATCTACAGCAAACGTAAGAAATTCATCAATTTCTATGGAGTCTCATCTTCTAAAAGTGAGCAAAAGGCCAGATGACGATCAGAATGTACATAAATATGTTCAAAAACTTTACTTTCTATAAATGACTGAATGACAGTGACATGTACAGGCTATTTCCTCTCATCTTCAAATCAGAGACAAAGGAGGCAATTCATACTCGGCTAATTGGGACCTTCGCCGCTAGATCCACAAGCTATTAACCAATGGAATTTAATCCAATCTTCATATTCACTGCCTATGTACTGTACAATTTTAGCGAGCACTTGACTAATTGAGAGGGAGGATGTGCTACTATGGACCACACTCTGATAGAACAAACAGCAGTAGAAACTGGGTTATGCTGCCTAACCTTGAATCGGGTGCCCAACAACTGCAGTAAAATATTGCAGGTGCCAACGCAATGTTTTCTTTAAGGACGAAATTATGACGACAACTTCTTTCGATTGCTTATGCATCACATCACCATTCAAGAATCCATAATCATGAGGAGCATGTGTTAAATTTCTTCAAGTTCTAACATCACGATTCGAACTTTAGTCACGGAATCACTCCAGGAAATGTCTTCTGTCCCCGAAAAATTCAAAATTAAGAAAATGACAATCTCAGCAAACAGGCTCTTCTCTACTCAGAGTCTGAGTCAATAGAAAGATACAAACGCTGTCTTACAGAGCGTTTTTGTCGAGGAAATGAGAAAGGACTGTCAGATCTTTGCCGACTTGCATTCTTAGATTTATCATTCATAGCAGGGAGTAAAGAAGCTGCAGGAGCAATAACAATCAGAAAAACTGAAAGCAACACATGAAAAATCGAATAAGACAGTAAACTTATGCAACAAAAGCTAGGACAAAAACAAATAAGACTTGTATCTGACAACCCCATTTAAATACAGTGGACAACATTGCCGCTGCTAGCAATGACATGTAATTGCATGCAAACCTCCTCCAGAAACTATCAACAAAATAGAACTAATGGAAAAGAAACAAACCAGCATCAGCCAGAGGTTCAATGCCACATTCTCCAGATGAAATCTGCCCCCTTGGATTTGTCCCATCTCTAGGAACTGATTCACCGTTACTGCTAGTGGCACCACCACCAAGGCTAAGGGAGATCCAATCCTCAGTGTGGATGCCATTGGACGGATCAATTTGGTCCCTCAAGTTAGACTGCAAGGATGCATCTGAAGACCTAGTTGGAAGGAAAATCTGAAGTGAAGGATCTTCACCACCAAATGCCAATGGATTATCAACCAAGCCATCATTCATATCTGCCTCAGTTCGACTAACAGAAGAATCTGGCACTAAACCAGTAGTCCCCATGATGGTCTCTGAGGCCAACGTGTATCCATTCATTGTGGTGGGACAGTTGACAGAACCATGTTGCAGATCACCCAATTGGTCTGTCATATCTGAACTAAATAATTGGAATCCTGGAGCTCCTTGAGTCCCAGAAGGTAACGACCAGAAAGGCATAAATTCATTGTCATTAGCATTGTAGAGTAAATTCCCATGCCCTAAAGTAGGATCTTCAGGATAAGTATCTGCCATTCCCGCAGGCACTGAAAATGCAGCCCCGCCAGCATCCAAATGATTATTATTGTACACCAGCACATTATTGTCATCATCTGAATCACTAAGAACAATAATTTCTGCATCAGGTGCAGAAGCATTTCGGTCAGCAAATCCATATGCTGAATCAACATTTAGAGACAACGAATCAAGCTCAAGCCCATTGTTTGGGAACTCAAAATTCCCACCACCATCCTGATTTACGCTAGGATCATCACCATCCCGACCACTAACTGTGGCACTGTTACTCATAGGTATAATCTTCTGCTCATGGTTTTCGAACTTCTCCTGAAATTTATTTCCAGAAGAGGAAGGGTTCAAATCTTCGGGTTTACTAACTTCCCAAAACCCGTTGCGGTTCTTCCTGATTCCCAATTTCAAACCAGTGCCAGTATGACCTTCTGAAACACCTTCCTTCTTGATCTGAGTCATCATATCCATATTGGAGTTAATTTCCCCACCATTAGAGGCACAGAGAGTACTGTCAGGATTGTGCCACTGTGCAGGCTCTCCAACATCCCTGCGCTCAGCTTCACTTTTGGTCTTCACACGCCAAGAGCCATCAGACTTCACCTCAATCTCTGTTACATCTTCGCCACAATGACGCATCTGTAATGCCACCAAAACAACATAATCAAATAGTTTATTGATTAGTGACCTTCTCTAGAAAAAATTCACCCTTGTGAGCAAGAGAAATCACCAAAAAAAAAAATCAGATGGGATTACCTTGGATGTGATACGATTAAAATAAGGATCAATGATTATGTTTTCCAGTGAATAGTTCTTGAGACAAATGGGACACTGCCACTGCATGGAGTACATTGCTGGCTCAGAGATGAAATTCTTAAGTAGGAGAAAAACATTTAGAAACCAGTAGATGTTTACCTTCCTAGATCGCTGATTCAGCTCCACAAAAACTTCAAGATCAAAACAACCCATGTGAGCACAAGGTTTGAACCTTCCCGCAACCTTCATTCTTGAACCACTCATCTGGATTCAGGAAGCACAATGAAATTGATCATCTCAAATATCTGATGCCAACTTCAAAAGAGAAGACTTCAACATGTAACCAAAAATAAGTGGAAATCCAGTTCCCAGAGAACACTAGTCCTAATACTAAAAGCAGAAGTAATTCTTCAAGGAAGGAAAACCTTCCCAATCACAGAATTTACAGCCAACTAAAACCCATACTAAGGAAAACCAAAGGGCAATGGATGACTTGGCAAAAATAAACCTCTTTAACATTAAAACTGATGAGAAGACCTGCTTACGCTGAGGATATAATGAATAAAATCATGTGTCTAAGCCAACATGATCATCAATGTCCTATTTCAGTGAAGGAGATAGGTGGATGACAAACATACAACTGCAGTATCTTGGAAAAGGCAGATTGGCATGACACATTCCAAACAGAACCTAGATTAGGGCAGATTCCAGACAAGTTAGTAAAACAATAGAACACCATAACTGTAGTCAACTCTTGATCCTTTAAACTATCATATCATGGGCCAAAAGATCTTTTTATACTAGATTTACATTGATTCTTTCAAAATAGCTACTGGAACCACTATAATCCATTTATCATCGCCATCAGTCCTGATTTAAGAGAAACTACATTCCAGGCTAATAAGCTTCTGTAAAGCAGAGCACACTTTCAATTATCAACATTGACAGAACAATAAGCAACAATCTTACTGTTTTTGGTTTTTCTTAAATATCAACCTGGTGGATTTTTCATCCACTACTCCAAGCAGGTCTTTGCAACCACAGTGGAGAACTCTATGATTACACAATCAAGTGTTGATTCAGAATTCACCATATTGAACCTCTATAAACAAGTTCACACTGGATGTACATTGAACTGGAAATAGCACTAATAACGAACTTTCAAGCAACAATCAAACGCAACTTACAGGACAACGTAGGCTGACAGTAAAAGAATCTGCAACAACTTCTAGGTCACTGTCACTGTCAGCATTGTCTGTTGTTCCGCCACCAACACAACGACATACGCGAGTAAGCGCTTCTTCAAACTGCTCACCATCAGACTCCCTAGGGATTAGGTTAAGTATCTGGCCAACAACGGATCACAAAATGCTTGTAAGAACAAAAGATGTAATGTTGTAATGTTGGAATAGCTTTGCTATGGTAATGGAATTTATTCATTTTCCAAAAAAAAGGAAAGAGGCAGCAATAATTCAATTGGTAATTAAATGCATAAACAGCACCATAACCAGAGGAACATGATTTACATTACATAACATGGTTTACATTACATAAGTCCGCCAAGAGTTAAGTATAATTACCTGTTGAGTAGTCCGCCGCTTGACAATTCTTACTCCTAAACAGAATACGCGAGCATCACATCCAGTTAGTGAAATCTTATTGATTCCATCTCTTGTACAAGGCGTGATCTAACAAAAGAAAGAAATAAACTAAGACACAACATAATAAGTTGATTCAGGATATAAATATCTAAATGGCAATGAAGAAGCAACATAGTGCCAAATGCATTTGCCAGATCTAGATGATTCAAGCATATATCCCAATAGACATGTATACAGAGTCAAAATGTGAAACTGATGATCAACTGTGAGGAAACTTTCAGTGTCAAAGAATGTACACTCACAATTGGACCATCATCACGACCATTAACCCCTAGTAGTTGTGATCCCGGCCTATTAATAGCACGAATAGGTACACCTGCAGGTTACAAGAACACATTTATTTGATGTCCAAAAATAAAAAATATAAACACATTTGTGTTAATTTTTGCATCCAGCAACTATTATGAGCTGCAATATAACAGAAATCTAACCTTGCTTAAATTATACACGGATAACAATGAATTTGGCAAAGAACATGGGAACTGTGAAGAAGTTAAAAGTGATTCGGAATACTTTTATTCCAAGTTAAGGAAATGAGATGGATCAATTTGAAGGTAAAAACAGTCCCAACTACAACATATTCCAAATTGTTGAATCAAGATTGATAAAGACACCAACAGAAATAAAAGGTCAACTGACTATACCATTAACCTGTAGATCTGTATATTGTGGCCATTGCATTCTAAAAGGAACCTTGTCGTTCAGAAGCATGCACCAAGCCTGAATTGTAAGAACATCATATGCAAGCTATCAGCTGAAATTTAACCAAATAAAATAAGCTAAGGACGAATATGAACAAACCTGAACATCATATTCTTGCTTTGCTAACAAGTCTCTGTCTGCTCTTGTCAAATGAAATGTCTTCTCCACAACTTGCATTGGGGGTGATCTAGAAAATAAAATAACTAAGTAGTAATTCTAGCAAATAGAATGCAATGCACGACAGCTTATGGTGATTCTTATCAACTACCAAACAGAAGGGGCAATTTATAAACAAAAAGACAAATAACTATCAATTAAACTCCAGTTTACGCTTTTAGCAAGGTTTTGATATCAGATGTCTGCATTTCCTAACCCAAAAGAATATATCACAACAAAGAGGCCATGGTCCTATTCAAACAGGACAATTATGAGTTGTTATTTTTGTTTATCACTTATGTGGGTGCGACTAATTAGGTGACACAAGGCATGAGGCAGTAAAGTGAACAGCAACTTAACTGCCAAACATGCTAAACCTGTGCATTGCATCAGGTCCAACCGTGCCAGTGTTTCATAAAATTAAAATTTTGTCTTATCCAAACACAAATATAGAAAATGCAACTATTTAAAGTTTTGGAGGAAAAGTTGTGTTTGAAAGAAAAATTCATAAGGAATTATTTTTAACATAAAATGAAAAATATGCCTTATCAATAAAATTTCCAATATATTTTTTTATCAACTGATGCCAATTTATATTACGCACCATTCCAAAAGATTATTTGACAACTAAACAAGCATTTTTTATTAACAGTAGCTCTGTGAACAGTGCTATATAAACAGCAACCACAAAATTCAACCTCAATACCCAAAAAAAAAAAAAAAACCCTAAGAAACATGGCATAAATTCACTAGAAAACCTAACTACATTGGACACTTCTTAAGATAATGATATGTATCAACCGTCTCTTAACATGAATCCTACATACTAACATACATTGAAGAAATTAAAAAAATAATTACAGGCAGCAGATTATAAACTTACCCATCAGTTGGAATGTTTGTAGTAGCCAACTTCACAGGAGGTAAGGGATGGGTAACTGTAACCCAAAAACTGAAAGTTAAGAAGCATGTTAGCCAGTGCAATGGAAGAAAACACGTGTAACAATACCCCAACATGAACATTACAGTTCACGATGAATAAGCGTTGTGGTACTGTAAAGGATTAACGCTAATGCATCATGATATGTAATATACGCTATTATAACAAGTCTCTACATTCACTTTGACTTGCCCCAAACGAGAGAGAGAAGGAAATAAAAATGTTTCTCAGGTGAACCGTGATTTAAATCATATCCTACTTCAAAATATTCTTGGGTTACCTTCCAAATGGAGTGCAGCTTTCAGCCAAATAAGGGAAATGACATTCAAATTGACAATATATTCATTTCCAAGCATCTCAACAAGTCAACTCACAAGTCCTCAACCAGTAAGCAAAAATTGGCTTTTAGGTGTATTCCCATTCAAACGATACACTTGGAATTGCATTTTGAACTTGAAAACGGACACCCGTCCTAGCTAACAACGGATTATATTAATCCAGTTCAATTACTGTGAAGTCATCTCCAACAACTAAATCAATAAACATGCTTAGAATGTCAAAATATTACCTTATGAAATTTCAAATTTCAACGAAAAGGTAAGATTAGCTCATTAAAATCAATCAAAGCAAAAGAGAAAGAAAATCGTTTCAAGCACATACAAACACAACTATGATGAAAATGTTATCCATGCAGGCTGAACTGACAGATAAATCAGGCATTACTATGCCAAAAAGAAAAAACCGACAATGTTCAATTATAAGATCTCCAAAAGGAAATTAAGTGAGCAAGAGAGAAAAACCGTCAAAAGAAACAAGGAGCATAGTTATACATACGGGTCAGCTCGACTGAGTCGGCAAACTTCACAGTAGAACAAGTCAGGAAGTTGAGGATCATTCTCCATTGGTTTTTCTGGAATTATAACACAGTCTACATGCTGCCTCACTTGACATCTAGGATCCTCACACTGCCAATATAAGGCACAGATCATTAGCAATCGTATAAATAAAGCATTCCAAAAATATTGAGGGCAACGCAAAGATGTGCCAAAAAATAAAATAAAATAATTTGCACAAAAAAAAAAGTATATTGGGAAAATAATCTTCTGCTTTAAACTGAATAGAATGCAACAAAGGTAGCATCCACCATGGTTGCAAAGATCTGCAGACATAGAGATGCATTATCATGGCCTCCACAGAAAATGCCTTTTTATTCTTGTCAATGATATAGATACCACCATTGTATGGGCAACGCAAAATCCACTGACCATGGATGAGCAGAAAGATACCACCAGGTCTCATACTACCTTTCAAGGAACTAACGATCTCATAATTATGGTTCAAGACCTCAAACAGTCCTCCAAAACATCATGACAATCAATACTTTGTCATGCTATTCAGAATCTTTTATTTTGCAACACCCAAACATAACTCAAAAGGGAGCAAATACAAGATGAATAATGCCAACAAAGAGGTGTAGATTTAATTGCATAAGGATCAATACATAGTTATGTTAAATCATGTATATTAAAATCAAGTTAGTTTACTTTTCCAACAGACACAAACATAAATCACTTATTGCATACTTAAAATTTTTTTAAAAAAAATCATGAAGAATGATCTAAATGGTGATATCAATTGGAAAAATGTAAACACAGAAAGTAATCAGAACAGACAATCATTTCAAGATGAAATGTATAAACCTTAATCATTGAATCTGTCTCCAATGAGCTTCCACATGGACAGCATACTTTCGTGTCTACTTCAATTTCTCCCTTAATTTTTATACTACTGCCATCCACAACATTCTGTTCCTTTGATGCCAAATCAGTTGCCCCAGAAACCTGCATTTTTCTGAAGATGAGAACAGAAGATGCAAGTCAATGCATTGAACAAAGCGAATATTGAACTTTCTCAAATCATCCAAAAAAAGCATATAGATGGCCTCATTGAACACGAATTTTTTAAAAATGCTGATGAGACAAATGTAAATAAGCAAGGATCCTGACTTCAGAGAGCTGAATTTGAATGATGAACCTGTAAGTGTCCTCGACTAGTTTGGCAACCTCTTCCTTTCCAACAGTGTTTTTCTTTGCCCATGTCCTCGCCACTATAAAAAATAAAGTCCAGGTAAAATGTTGATGTCTGATATGAAAGCTTAAAAACCCAAAAATAAAAAAGAGGTATTTACAACTATAAAACACAACTATTCCTCCGTCCCTGACCCACCTGAACCTCTTTCTGCCCAGTCCCACCCCAACCCCATGTTTCCCAAAGAAAGAGAAAAAAAGATAACCTATGTTGCAAAATTGACCCAAAAACAAGGCACAAGGAGTAAAGAATCTGCCCAATTCACCCGATTGTGGACAAAAGTTGATTCTGAATGCCAGCACTCTATATGAATAGAATTGCAAGATTAACTATTAACAGAGTCTCATGCATGGGTAATTGTTGTTTGGACAACCAAAAAGTTTCTACAAGAAGTAAGGCCGTAGAACTCCAGTCCACTGAGTTTCTATAATGTGACAATAGTAAACCATTGATGTTTGATTGTTCACAAACCCTTAGTCCATATTTATCAGTAAGCCATATACGCATAGTAGCCTTTTTTATTGTGTAAAAGAAGTGCACAACATCTCATGCATACCACAACTAAATGAGTTCAGAAATGATCATTGATATGTTACATCTAAAACACACCAGAACAATTACGTTGACAACAACCCATGACTTTTACAGTATATGCATGTCAATCAACTTCTTTTTTTAAGGAAGACTAGATATTCTAGATTAACCAAACAAACTTTGTATATGAAAAAAGAAAGTTGGCATCATAAAGATACATTACCTCGCTCATCAGAGAGAGTAGCCAATATCCGCTCAACAAGATCCTACAGAATTCCAATAACAGCAAAGGTGAATGCAGAAAACGGAAGATGTAACCAAACATATATGTGGAGGATAGATTTCCTTTGTCCTTCAGTGGACACTACTGAAATAAAATAACTATTTCTGATGGGGCCAAGAAAATCCACCAGAAGGGTCAATTCTTCACAACAAGTAAACCAATGGACTTAAGGAATCAAAATTCACCATCGTAAAGCTAAACGGGAAACGCAAGCAAGTAAGCTATTAGCAGAATATGAAGCCAATGAAGTATAGCATTGCTTCAGGAATCTGACCTGTTTCTTTCCCTGCTTTGATAGACCTAACTGAGTTAGGACATCTTTTAGCTCTTTTATTCTGAAATATGCCAATTTATCCTACAAGATCATTTGGAATTAAGTCAATCTATTTGGAATTAAGGATATCCTAGCAAAATCACATTAGGATAGAAAAACTAACAAAAAAGATATCCCAAATAGTGAAGATCAAGATATTAAAAAAAAAAAAAAAAGGCAATGTGTAGAAATCATGTTGGAGTGATTTGACCGTCATCTCTATTGAAGGGTCCCTATCGTTCTACCTCTGAACAAAATATCAAAGCATCTCAAAATCAATAGAGTGTGCATATTGTCAGAATGTCGGTACGTGGGCATATGAGTGAGCGAGAGAAAGCGAGAGTGATGTATTTCAGTCGCCAAAATTAGTAAATCAATAAAGACCAAGTAAAGAACCTAGCAGCAACTCTCAACTGTCATTGTGTATACGTTCACTAAGAGAACTCAGATGTAAATTGATATTTAAAATCCCATCGCAGCAAATATCCAAAAAGTTATCAGTAACCAAATTACTTGCAGAAGAAGCACAACCAAGAAAATGAAGAAGCATTTAACCCACCCAACCAATTTAACTGAATACAAATAGACAATAATAAAAAACTCAAACCATAAAATAAAAGGCACGTCCTCATTCCCATACATCCATTTGCACAATTAACTACAAAACAAGCTTCAGTTCCCAAACAGACACCAATGCCAATCAAGGTCAAATGACTAAACCATTATGAGTTAAACTAACACCGCTGATAAATAGACAAGCAACAAAACAGATATTCTGCAATAATAACAATCTCGAGTCATTAAGTAAAAGCGATTTTTGTTATGAGTTATGATCAATCCAAGCATAAAATCACCCCACCCAGTAGTTAGAATTCTTAATTACTCGAATAAAAAAGAAAAGGTTTAATAAACCGTGCAAAAAATGAAACTGAAATACCTTACAGCTAGACACCAAATCCATGCTTGTCACCTCTTCAACAGCAATCCAAGAATTAGCAGCCAATCAATAATCAAACCATCACCGACGCTTCAAAACCAACCCAAATCGTGTCCTCGTGCAAACCGACTGATCTGACCAAACTAATGACAAAATAGGAATTAAACTAATTCATATAAGAATAAGAACCAGATACAAAACGATCAAAGACAGAAACAAAGTTAAGACTGGGAGAATTTACGTCTTTAAATCGAAATAAATGACATTAAAGCGAGTAATCGAAGGTCGGAATTAGGGTTTAGAGCAGCTTTAATGGTGTTTTCAGCGTTTTGCATTATTCAGTCCTTTTTTGACCGAAGAAAAAAGAGCCAGCATATACCATATCCCAACTACATAAAGTCCCGGACCTGTCGGAGTTTATGAAATCCTGTTTTTTTCACGGGAACACGTCCGGGTTTCGATTCGCTACTTTTTCATCGAACCAGATGCTGTTGCACTTGCACGTCCTTCCGTTACATTTTTTACCTTCTCGAGGCTTCTCTAAGGTTATTTGTGACAAAAATCACATACCCGTCCCAGAGAAAATCTGATCTTGTGTTGGTAAATTGAAGGGCCCACAGGATTGATTGTGATCGGAGCTCTCTAGCCTTTCGATTTGCCTGATCAGACCAGGGATTACTCGGAGTTGAGATACACTCGCTACCAGTGGCAACTTTCAGCTCGATAATGGGTCCCGTCTCGTGAGTCGTGAGTTCCTTTTGGCTTTTTCTTTGTAATTATTATTTTTATTTAACTATATTTTCTAACGTCAGTTTAATAATTCAAGAGATGTTAATTAATTAAAGGAGGTGTTTTAGTTCTTCACATTAATAGGATCCCATAATTCGCGAAAAACAAATAAACCCCACTTATAATTTTACACGTCATCAAATTTACAAGCTTATACTTTATTATTATTAGCATTAGTGACCTAATATATCTAACCGTGCGGAGTTGGAAATCAATTAATTAGTCATTTAATCTAGATCTAAATTTTATATCTTATTTTTCTAATAAGATTCAACAATTTAATAATGTAATTTCACAATTATATTAATGCAATTTAACATAATTATCTACTCATAATAATGCAATTGCTAAATCTATGTGATATAATTATATTATAAGTAACGATACTAAGGAATTTGTTATATGGTCAGTGACACGAGCATGTTGTGCTTTAGAAACCGCGTGGTAAATGGGTCGGGCTTTTGGGTCGGTCCATCAGCAAATTTGGGTTTCTTGCGTGAGAGTCCAAGTCAGTACACTTCAAACAAACTGCTTCGGATCGCTGAGCAGCAAGCTTTAAACAAAATAACCCCGTTGTTTGGTTGCGCAGGAAGTTTTCACTTCAGTTGGGTTGCTCGCTCTCAAATCTCGAAAGCCGTATAAGTCCTTAGGCAGGTATCTTCACCAAGCATTCGATTATGTGATTGTTTGGTGGCTAACCCTTTTTGCTCTGTTTTTTTGAACCAGACCATGGCCGCCAATCAATCCTACCACGGCCTCTTGAACCCGGAATCCGATTCTCAGAGAACACTGTAAGATACATACTTTCCTTTAACAATCGAAGTTTCGGTTTTTGTGCCTGTGTAAGTGTGGGGATGGCTATAGTTGTTGGAAATTTGGGGATTTCGAGGGATTGTATTTGGACTCGCAATGGTTATCTGTTTTGTATTTTATTTGTTTTTGGTGGATTGTTTAATTTTCTTTTTCTTTTGAAGGTACCCTTATGTCACTGGGACATCTGTAGTTGCTTTGAAGTATAAAGATGGTATTTTGATGGCTGCTGATACGGGAGGTTGGTTGCTAGTGTGCCTTTCTGATGGGTTCTCATATGATAAGTGATGTGTAGGTTGTTCAATGTTCGGTTTAAGTTTCTATCTTAGGAGTTTAGATTTAAATGATAAGACATGCATAAGATGTTAAAGACTTGATAATTTTAATGGTACTGTGAATACAGTATGGTCACAGGTCAAGCTCATGTAAGATGCTGTTTTGTTGACTTAATTTGAAGAATGGCTTTCAGTGAAGTATAGGGAAAAGAAAAGGTGTAAGTTGATATGAGTTTCTTTTGATTATGACGGTTTGATAATGTTAGGCCATATGTCCTCACCCAGGGTGGATAGGATATAGGGATTTGGCATGTCTTTTTAGGGTCTGAATAATAATATGAACTACCAGAAGTTTGGTTGCTTTTTGACAATGTTGCTACCACCGGCTACTTTAACTAGCGATTGATTGCCTTCGAAGGCGAACAGGATTAGAAAGTAAAACAAATAACTACTTAACTCTTGCTTCTATGTGAACAGCAGTAAAAACATTCCTTAACTATAAACTCTTTGACTCGCATCAAAACAAGCCGTGATAGATTATGGTTTATATTGGAAAATGCTAATAACCTCTTATCTGTCAACTTTTCCACTATCACCCTAATTCGGGATTTTCCTTGGGAGGTGTCAAGAAGGAATTGTAATGTAAAATATATTTTCTAAGACTGGAGTGGGTTAATAAAATACACCCTCTTATTAGCCTTTTTTTTTCATGTGTTTCCTGGAGGTCCACAATAACCCGTCAATTTGGGATCCAAGTCGGGATTTTCCTTGGGAGGTTCATTTTATAGTTAATCTATTTTATAGTTAATAGGTAAATCCATTTATAGTTATAATAATCTATTTATACTTATAATGGTAATAGGTAAATTTAGAATAATCTTTAGAATAATCTAGTTATGAGAGACCGATGTGCTTTTTGCAGGAATTTCCATCCCTTTGAAGGATGGCATGATTACTACTATATCTTATGATTTATTTGCTAGCCCTTTTCCTCAGTTTTACTCTTTCATCTATACTGGGTTGCATTCATCATCTATGTTACATGCCATTCCTAGTTGATTTATCTTGCCTTTGGCATTTGGATCATGTTCATAGTGTTTGTGTTCTCTGTATTGCTTATTATGATGACACTCCCTATTATCGTATCTATGCCACTAAAACTGACAGGTTCATATGGATCCACACTCCGATACAAGAGCGTGGAGCGCATGAAAACAATTGGAAAGCATTCTCTTCTTGGTGCCAGTGGAGAGATCAGCGATTTCCAGGAGATATTGCGCTATCTTGATGAACTTATGTAAGGATGAATTTGTGTAGAGAATTTGCTCTTTTTATGTTTCTTTTTCCTTTTAAAGTAGATGATTTGCTAACCATCCTGTTGTTTATTTTTCTTTGATTTCTGCATCTTCATTCTAACTTTCTTTTCTTTTCTTTTCTTTTTTTTCCCTGTATTTCCTTTAATTTGAACATGTAATGAGCATTGGATGTTGTTTCTGTGCTTACAGCCTGTATGACAATTTGTGGGATGATGGGAACTCTTTGGGGCCAAAGGAGGTCCACAACTACTTAACTCGTGTCATGTATAACAGACGGAACAAGTTCAATCCATTGTGGAATACACTTGTTCTTGGTGGAGTAAAAAACGGACAAAAGTATCTTGGCATGGTATAACTGAGTAACATTTTCCTTTGACAGTTGACTACATTTTGCACTGACCAAGTAGTTTTGTAGGAAGATGAAAAACCTGTAGGCAATTACAGAGACTGAATTATCTTAACTTGTACTGACAGGTTACAATGATAGGAGTAAATTTTGAAGACAATCATGTTGCTACTGGATTTGGAAATCACCTGGCACGCCCCATCCTCCGTGATGAGTGGCATGAGAACTTAAGCTTTGAAGAAGGGGTTAAGTTGTTAGAGAAGTGCATGCGAGTGCTTCTCTACCGTGATAGATCTGCCATCAACAAGCTGCAGGTTTGACTCCTTTCTTACTATAAAGTAGGGATGATGAATTGAATCTTGATCTTGTTTCAGTTTGCACAATTTTCAAGGGAATTATGTATCATCTCCTTAAGTAATATCATCTTTTCGTGTGGGATAAAATTGAGTCTCTTAAGATGTATTTGTGATTGAAACTTCAAACTACCATATCCAGATAGCCTTTATCTTTCTTTCTTTTCTTTTTTCCTTTCAACTCTTCATTGTGGATGTTTTTATGGTATTTTTAACCTGGTGATCTTAAATACTGTTGCACCAACCATCATACTGCATTCAAGTTTAAACAACATGGCAGTAAATTGTTTTTCTTTTCTCAGAGTTAATCTGTACAATCATCTTGAAAAAGTGGTGTCAAGAATTATCTTATTTGTGTTAACATGTTTCTTTTGCTAGATCTTCAATGATCTGGAGAATTTCAGATGGATAGGCATTAATGACCTTAGGAATTTGCGCATAGGTTAAACTAAACATCTATCTTCCTTTCTTTCTCTTACTGTTATATTTATCCTACTGCCTGTTTTACCTTCATGTGCATGTCTTGTGATGTGTGTTCGTGCAGAAAGCAAGGCTCTGTGCCAGCCTTTGATCAGCTTTGGAACGAATTAGTTTTGAGTCTGACTTACAATGTCAGCAATTCTAGGACAACTTATTTGCAAATTTATCTGTTAGCGAGAAGGGTTTATGCAAAACTGTATGATATGGTTAGGTTTCATGTCAGTGATGCATGTTGCTTATAGTAAACTGATGCCTCTTGTTGAATAAACATGTTGCATCTTCTCAAATTGCAGATAGCTAAGATCACAGAAGAAGGTGTGACAATTTCACCACCTTATGCATTGAAGACCTCTTGGGAATTGTCAGCATTTAAGAATCCAGCAGCTGGTGCTGAAGGATCTTGGTAGATGGCACAGGATCCAAAAAGATGGGAGGCATGTGGAGTTTGGAGATATCAAAAGCTTGATCCATGTCTAATTTATGTTCGAACTCTGAAGTAGTCTAATTTATGCCAAAGTGAATGGATTTGGTGTTTGTAGCTGGCTTGTGACAGAAAATTATCTGAATATAAACTTGAGTAATTTGAGGCTTGTATCCAAACTGCTTGCGATGCTGTCAGCCATGATTTAGCACACATTCTGAATCAAAATTCATTTGCTAATTTACCATTCTATACACTTTTGCTAAAATATTAACTTAGTATATTCTAATTTAAATTGCGTTGAATAAAATTGCAATGGCAGGACTTGGTTCAGTCCAAGGAAACCATGTAGTCCTCTGTCATCTCTTTTTTCTAAATAAGATTGTTTCACTTACTTAGTGCCGGCAGTAGTCCTGTGTTAAGACCTTTAAACTTTGGAATATTTCTTAGCGACCTTTAAGATGCGCCTTAGGAAGAAGGTTAGCTGGATTATACGCATGAGGGAGGCATGTGAAAATACTAAGGCAAACATGGTTGAGTGGGATTAGACTTGGTGCGAATTTTGGAAAAGTCTTGGACCTTGTGGAGATTGACTCGACCCAAGCTAAGGACTTGATCCATGCTAGGATAAATGGATCACGACTAGTGGCTGTGTTGTGGGAAGCATTGGATGAGGCCAGTGTGTTATGTGGGCCTTGATAAAATCACACTGCATCATTAGTGAATAGAGATCGTGAGGAGATCGGAGTTAGAGTTGCTGTGGGATTCAACATATGAAGATAGTGAAGATCTTTGAGGATAAAGGTGCTAGTTTTCTATTTGAATATAAACTTTATCTTTCTGTTATCTTGTAAATTTTATCTTATTAGTTAGAGTCCTATTTGGATGGAGGTGTCATCCAATTGGTCCATGTGATGTAATCTGATAGAGATAGATGTGATATTAGCATGATCTTAAGCAGTTCAATTTAAGTAAGATTCTGAATGTAACTTGGCTTCCAAGTTAGAGTGCCTATATATAGCTCATTCGAGTTTTGCTCTCCTCATTCAATTAAAGAGAGTATCCCTTGTATTCTTTTGAGGGAAAACAATACAAAGGTTGGTTTTACCGTATCTCTCTTATTTCCTTATTGCCTTTATTTTCTTATTGCATCCGTAGCATTGTTTCTTCGAGTGTGAGAGGTAAACACTTCGAGGGTCGTTGAAGGCTGAAGTCTTGCTTAAGCGGGCCTAGGTGACCTTTGTATCAACTAGTATTAGAGCCAAATTTTGGGATGATAGTAGGCAACTTGACAAAACGAGTGACTAGGGTGGAGGCACTTATTGGGTTAATTCCTCAAGGGGAGGGAGAGGTCACATCTTTCAATACTCGATTTGAGATGTTAGAGGCGTGATTCCAATAGTTGCAACAATAGATGACGGATTTGTTGAAGGCACAAAAGAAGGCCTAGTTTGAGATCACTGTGTTGAGGCATGTCATTACAACTCTAGATGTCGATCGGGTTGAAAGCTCCACACCACAACTTTCATATGTGAAGGTACGTGAACCTAGGGTGTTTGAAGGCATATGAGACGCTAAGGCATTGGAGAATTTCTTGTGGGATATGGAGTAGTAGTTTGCGACTGCTAAGGTATCCGATACAGAAAAGGTCAATATGACGGCCATGTACGTAGATGGGGATGCCAAACTCTGGTGGAGGACGAGTACCTCTGCGGAGATCAGTGCGGGTAGAACTCTTGTGGAAACGTAGGTGCAGATGAAGAAGGAACTCAAGGATTAGTGCCTTCCCATAAATACTTCTTCGCTTGCAAGAGATGCCTTGAAGAAGCTCAAGCAGGATAGATCGATAAGAGACTATGTCAAATCATTTAGTTCTTAAATGTTGGATATTAAGAATATGTCAGACGAGGACAAGCTCTTTAATTTCCTATCCGGGTTATAACAATGGGCTCAAATGGAGTTACAGAGGCAAAATGTGAAGGATGTGGTTGGCATAATCGTGGCCGCTGATGCCTTGATGGATTTTTGAATGGCGAAAGAATCTAAGGCAAGCTCCTCAAATTCTTCCAAGGGCAAAGGCCACGCCCAACAGAAGAAGACCGAGGGGAAGAAGAAGAAAGACTCCAAGAAGGGAGATTTTAAGGGCAAGGGTAAGCAAGATGGTGGCTCTAAGAATGAGGAGACGTCCTCAAAGAAGGACAATGTTGCTTGTTACTTGTGCGACTGTCCACACTTTGTCAAAGAGTGCCCAAGAAAGGAGAAGTTGAACGCCCTAATTGTTGAAGAAAATGGTGAATCTTTGAAAGATGCGGCACTAAATCTGATCACCTTGCTTAATGCAGCTAGTAGCGAATCAGTTCCCTTTGATAAACTAATGTACTTGGGTGTACAGATTGGGGAGAAAGACGTGACTGCAATGTTGGATACGGGCGCGACCCTCAGTTTTTTAGCGAAAAAGATGGTTCAGAAGTTAGGCATAAGGGTGTCCAAGGTCCCAATAAAGATTAAAACCACTACAGGGAAGGCACAAGCAGTTGCGGGAATTGCTTACAACGATCCAATCAGCATTGGAAGTTGGCGTGCCAAGATGAACTTCATTATCTTACCATTAGAGGATTTCGAGATGATATTGGGGTTCGATTTCCTCAAAGCAACAAAGGGGGTATTGTATCCAAGTTTGGGAGGTATGATGTTAATGAACGATCAAAATTTCTTCTATGTGAATTGTTGTAGGTTCGGTGGTCAGACGATGGATGCTACAACTTCGGTAGGACATGTTTCAGCCATGAGCATCGACAAAGGGTTAAATAAAGGCATGGAGACCTATCTCACTGCCATAGGGGAAACTAACGAAGACCACGTGGTAGAAGTCTCTGATGCAGTTGCAAGTTTGTTGAGGGAGTTTCGGGAGGTGATGCTGAAAGAGTTGTCAAAAACTCTTTCCCCTCGTTGTGAGGTAGATCACATGATCGAGTTGGTTCTTGAAGCAATCCCACCTACACGTGCCCCATATAGGATGTCCCTAATAGAATTGGTGGAACTTCGGAAACAACTTGGTGAGTTATTGGAAGTAGGGTTTATCTAACCATCCAAAGCCTCATACGACGCCTTGGTATTGTTTCAGAAGAAACAAGACGGTAGACTTCGGACGTATGTGAACTATCAAGCGTTGAACAAGGTAACGATAAAAAACAAGTATCTGGGACCTTTGATTCATGATTTGATGGACAAGTTTTCAAAGGCTGAGGTGTTCACTAAGTTGGATCTTCAGAGTGGGTATTGGCAAGTACGGATAGCTGAGGGTGATGAGCAAAAGGCAACATGCATAACTCCGTATGGATCCTACAAATTTTTAGTTATGTCATTTGGATTAACTAATGTCCCTGCTACATTTTGCAACCATATGAATGATATGTTGTACAACTTCTTGGATGAGTTTGTTATGGTCTACTTAGACGATATCGTGGTATATAGCACTAATATGGCAGACACATGTGGAACACTTGAGGTGGGTTTTCCAAAGACTAAGGCAACACAAGCTCTACATGAAGATGGAGAAGTGTAAGTTTGCCCAGTTGGAGATCAGATTATTGGGTCACGTGGTGAGAAAAGGTCAGGTGAGGATGGATCCCAGAAAGATGAAAGCGATAGTTGAATGGCAGGCTCCCACGATAGTATGAGAATTGCAGAGTTATCTCAACCTGGCGAACTCCTACAGGTGGTTCATTGTGGGATATTCTAAGAAAGCGGCGTCATTGACGGACTTGCTAAAGAAGAAGCAAGAGTGGTATTGGTCGAGTGCATATGAGGAGGCATTCGAGAAACTCAAAGCCACTATCTGAACCAAACCTGTGTTGAAGCTGCCCGTGTTTGATCTTCCATTTGATGTACATACTGATGACTCGGACAAAGCCATTGGCGGAGTCCTTGTACAAGAGGGTCATCCGGTAGCATTTGAGAGCCGAAAGCTCATGATGCGGAGTAGCTTTACTCTACGCACGAGAAGGAGATGCTTACAGTGGTGCATTGCCTTGAGATATAAAGAGTATATTTGCTGGGAACCGGTTTGTTGTCTGAATGGATAATGTTGCTAACACATTTTTCAGGACCCAAAAGAAGTTGTCCGCAAAACAAGTTCGGTGTCAGGAGTTTCTTACTTAGTATGAATTTGTGTAGGAGCATAAATCGGGGAGGCACAACAACATGGCAGATGCCTTGAATAGGAAGAAGTTATTTGTGTTGGACCCCACACCCCACCCGAAGGTGTTTGCAGGTTATACTGCGGTGTGTGTTTGCGGGTGATACCGCGACATCCAACCTGAATCAGTATTGTCCTCTTTGGTCAAGGGTGGAATCCACGATTCGAACCCATGACCTCAAGGTTTTGTTTCACTTTAAGTGAACGCCTCTCACCATTGATATGTTCACTTTCACTTTCGAAATCAATATCGCCAATATCTAATCCAATTCTACCTCTTACCAAAAGTTTCACGTCTTGTATTTAATACCACCAAATAATATCATCACAAATTACTATAGCCACAAAACCAATGTTTCTTCACATATTTACATAATCATACCAGTCAATGATCCCATTTCATAA
>JANZLC010000008.1:4285321-4298636 GCA_026413385.1 Erythroxylum gracilipes | reverse complement strand
CAAACCAAACATCATTTTTTATACCCATTCCTATTCTCATTCCCATTCCCATTCCCTTCTACTATTATACCCATACCCATTCTCAAACCCGTGCTCAAACCAAACGCCCCCTAAGAGTTTAAGACAGTAGACTGTCTAGCAACATAAAATAAAAAATACTTTTAATTTTAGCTATATTTTATTTTGTAATAAAAATTAGTTATGTATATAAAAATTATTTAAAATATATTAAACAATATGCAAATCACAATATATTAATTATTATATAATTTTAAACCATATGAAGCATAAATGAAAATATATCTAACCAAATATTTTGTATGAATTATAACAAAAGCAAAACTAATATCAAAATTAAATATTAAAACATATTAAAAAGTTAAATAATATTATATAAATCTCAAAATAAATATTTAAGTTGAGTAAATAGTTAAATACATAATAAATTAATTTTATTGTACGACAAGAAGATTTGCAACACGAAACTGTACGTTACAAAACAACTGCGCCAAAGATTAAAAAAGATGGGTTTGTAAGATAAACGTGAAAATGAGTTTGTGGGTATTGTGAAAATTATGTGAAAATATAAGAGTAAAATAGACTAAAAATAAACTCTTTAATTGATCTGAAAATTATATGAAAAAGCCATTTGAAATGTTTTTTTGATAAGCTTCAAATTTGAGCTTCTTAAGAAACTATATTTTGACTACTAAAAAAGTCATATTTATTAAAAAATACTTTTTTATTTTATAACCAAACAATAATTTTTCTTTAAAAAAATTTGTGATTAAAAAATTATTTATTAGTCTCCTAAAAGTCTATCCAAACGATCACGTATTTGAAAAATAGAAAGTGATAAGACTCGTTATTTTGGGGCGGTCTAAGAAAGTCACAGCAAACCAAGTAATTAATAACAAGCCAAGATTGGACTAAAATGGAGGGCTTACATAGTGATGATCCACATTTAGTTTGATTGCCAGTCAACAACATAAAAGTTAACCAAACCATGAAAGAGGTGGCACCCTCTCCACTCCAGGCATGGATCCTTCTATGTTGGTACTCGGTAACATCCAAAAAGGTTGAATTTTTGTTGCCCTTTTACAGTATATGTTCATTTCTTCATAAATTCTATAATTGACACGCCATTAAAGGCACATAGACGAAGCTGTAAAAGAAGAATCTCCTCAAAGTTTCCCTACTTTATATACGTACGTATCCCAAACACACGGCTTCACTCTTTTGGTTGCTTTGTATTAATTGTTTCTAGAGAGAATGACCTCATAAGTTTATTATAGGGAAAGACTGGACCAATCTATATTCATATTTTCTGCGACACCAATAATTATTAGATCAGGATCCGTTCCTCTCTCTCTCTCTCTCCCTCTCCCTCGTGTCTTAATCCATATCCCTTGACCGGAAAAATGCAGTCCATGCTCTACCTTCCTGGAACCTACGGCCTACCTCTTTCTGTTTCTGGGATCACCCTCCATCTCGAGATCTCCAAAGAGTACGTGTCTCCCTCTTCTCTCTCTGTCTCTCTCTCTTTCGTGCGCGCAATTGGAGTTCGTTTATTTATGCCGGTTTGTAGGTTGGCAGATCATGATCGGAGAAGGGAAGCTATAAAGGAGCAAAGATCAAAGGTTGGAGAGATTTTGCATGGAAATACAGATGTGGGGATTCAGCGAAACGTTGAAAGTGGGCTTGGACACGCCGAAGCAAGCCAAGTTGATGAAGATCTAGCAAGTGTTCTGCAGGAATTATCTTCCGAGGGTTGTGCTGCAAAAGCTGCATAAGTTGCTGTAATTAACTTACTCATGATCTAGACTTTAACCTTTCTTCTCTGATCCTAGTAGTAGTATCTGTAGTTATATTTTTATGTTAAATTTGATCAATCTCTTTTGGACCGATCTTCCTATTTGTTTGCCTTTGATTTTTGTTTTCAATCTGGGGCGTTTCATTTGTTGTTTTCTTTCTTATTTATTGTATATACAGTTTGAAGTGTGAACATGTGCAGTAATAAAGTCACCCCAAGTATTCTGTTCCATAATCTCTATTCCTCCTGATATCAATGAGTGTGGATTTATTTATGCGAACTAATTTATATAAATAAATGACTAAAATTTACAAAATAAAACAGGGATAAAATAAAATAGAGAAAATAATCCGTTCCATTCTTAAAGTGTAAAAAAATTAAAAGGTCAAGAAAGCTCAAGAAAGCTTTGGGACAGAAGAAACAGGTAAAAAAGAGCGGAAGATCTGTTCCCTTATAAGGCCATCAGAGAGTATAACTTTTCGTCTTTCTTACATCATCGATCTCCGCTGATCCATAAAAAAATATTCTTTATATCATGAAGCAAGAAAGAAAGGAAAATAATAATAATAATAACAAATATTTAGTAAATAAAATATGAAATAACTAATAAAGTTAAATAATGGGCAAAAAAGAATAAATAAATAAATAATACTAACAAAAATGCAAATAATAGTAATGAATAATAATAATATATATTTACTTAGTAAATAAAATATGAAATAAATAATAAACTAAATAATACACTAAATAAATAAATAATATTAACGAAAATACAAATAATAATAATAATATAAGTATAAGCTAATAAGAAAATATTAAAAGATCTATAAAAATTACAAGAATTTTTTTACGATAAATTATTTATTTATATTTTCTTACTCAATAATCTAAAAAGGAGAAATAAATTTGCCATAATTATATATATATAATAATATAATAAAGTGATTAAAATTTACTAGAATTTAACATAAAATAGATTTCGGTGAAAATAACTTCAATTTTAAAACTAATATTAAATTAGTTTGTGCTAAATTTTAAAGATAATAAATTTCTAATTACAAAATCAGAATTAATTATAAATATTAAAGATTGTTAATTATTAGTATTAATCATTTGAATTATGTGCATATGAAATATACAATAATTCTAAAATTGTGCTTCTATTGTTTGTAATATATTTAAATAAATTATCATGTAAAATTAAAATATAACGTACCAAAATATTTTTCAACTCTTAATATAATATCTAAAACATGCATGTATGACAAATTATAGTTACAATTTAACGTAGGGTATAAATATTAAAGCATGATGCAAAAATATTTTTAATATGTAATTATAAGAAAATTATTATATTCAATAAAAATTTTGTATTTATGGTAAAGTTATTATAATTATTTTCACGCATGAAAAGATGATTTTGATTTTAAACTTGCACAATATTCAATTTTTATTATAAAATTACAACATAATATAAAAGAAAAACAAAAATTGAGCATCTATTTATAAATATGCAATTAATTATATTACTTTTATTTATTTCAAAAATAGAGTGCATTGATTTTTTTTAATTAGGTCTTTTAACTTTACATCATAAGATTTTTTTGAATTATAGTTTAAAATTAATAATTATAGATGTAATTTTTAGTAGTTATTTGATTTTTTTACATGTATAAATATTATTTGCATTTATGCAAATAGAGAAAAGTATGAATTTTTAGTTTTAAAGTAAAAGAATAAACATTTTGGAGTATTACCAATATAATATTTAATTTATATCATATATAGTATAAGTTAAAAATTAGTAATTTTATATGCTTATGTTTTAGTACTTAAATTTTTAAAATAATTATTAAAAATTAAATTTCATAAAATTTTAAAATACAATTAAGAAAAATCCACAAATCCAATTATAGCTATAAACAATGCATTAATAGGTATTTATTTTGTTGAATGATTAAAATTTTGAATATGTGATGGTAATTTTTTTTAATCAATCAAAATTTTGGTTTGAAAATTTTGATTTATTTTAATAACTCTTATCAATAAAAATCTGATCAACTTATTAATTAAGTGTCTAATTTTTATACAGTAACTAGTTTTTATAAATTATAATAAATTCATTAATTTTAGTTAAAAATAAAAAATAAAAATTAATTAATTAATTTCATTTAATCATTTAATTTCAATTTTTTATAAATAAAGATAGTCTTTTTTAATTTTACATTCATATTTTAATTTTATTTATTTTTTATACTAATTTTATAATTTTTTTAATAACAATTCAATATTTAGATTTTAAAATTTTATTTTATTTTAAAATTATTAATTTTGCTATATACTAGGACCTTTGTTTTCAAACTCGGACCGGACCGGTCATTCCGATCGGTTTGAACGATGACTGGTCAGTTATCCGGTCCGGTTCAACCCAAAAAATCGGCTATAAATTGAACCAGTATGAATAGGTCAAAACCGGTCAATTGACCGGTACCACTGATTCAACAGATTTTTTATTATTTTTAATTTTTAAATTTTTAAAATTTTTAAAATTTTTAATATTATATATAATTAAATATAATTATTTTATAATTATGATATCACACTGGTTCGAATGATGGTTGAACCAATCGAATCGATAATTAATAAAACCTCCGATTTAATGATCAATCTGATTAACTGGTCGAATCGGTGATCAATAAAACCTCTAATTTAATGATCTGTCCGATTTTCAAAAACGGACAATTGAGATGTGCAATGTTCATGTAATGCCAATGGCTATTAGCCTACTTTGTTAGGGTAGAGTCCAAAATGTCTTAATCACCCGGAGTGGACAACACGAGCATAAATGTTACTGGTCGGAATTTAAATCAGTAATTAATGGTATTGGACCACCAGGAGCCTTCTTTATAATGAATTCCAACTCTACGCTTGGGACCATATCTCTATAATTTGTTACACTCTCAATTCACGTGTTCGGGGACTTGTGAATCTTAGTTACAAAATAGTTTTGGCACATTTACCAATAAATAAATTGTATTAGTTGTTAATTAATTTTATCAGCAATTAGCCAATAGCAAATTAATATAATTGATCTGATCAGCAGATAATATTAACTATATATTTAAAGATATTTAATAAAATTATTTATCTAATATTAACTATTTATGTATAAAATAATTAATGAAAGTATTACTTTAAAAAAGGATTTATAATGACATAAGTATTAGATTATATTTTAATGTTTTTTTAATATCATCATAAGAATTTAAATAGAGCAAAACATTTTCTTTAATATCTTCCATCAAGTTTTAAGAATATTGAAAACCCTCTCAATATAATTTCTAAATGATGAATGAGTTCGATTAAAAACTTCTCGAAATCTTTTTAGATTTACACCACAAAAAGTTAAAAGATCTCTAAAATGTCACTAAAAATAAGCTTGATAATGAGTTCGGTCAGATCACATTATGAGTTTTTTTTTAATGCAACACCAATGAGCTTGATATGAAATTGGGTATATAAAAATGATATCAATTTAATTTCTAATTTAAGGAAATATTTTTTTGTTATTTTAATTTTAATTTTTAAAATTAAAAATTGAAAATATATTTTTAAATATATTAAATTAAATTAAAATTATTTTGAAAAAACCGTTTATATTAATCTCTAAAAATTTAAAGTTAGATAAAAATAATTAATTTAAATTTAATTTGTTAATTTTAGATTAAATTGAATTGAATTAATTACAATATACAAGTGATAATATATTATAGGGTAAATTACTAAAAAAACCTAAACTTTGATCAAATTTTTAATTAGCTGAAATTTTAAAAAGTAACAGTAAAATATTTAAAATTTTAATTTATTTTAATTCTAACCGAACGTTAATCTTATTGTTACTTTACTGACATGACACAACTACGTATTAATGACCCTTATTAATCAAACACTTGAACAAAATTAGCGGGTTGGAATTTGATTAATGAAACCACGTCTTTCAGGAGAATAACATATTCCTTCTCTCAAACCCAAATTTCTAATTTCCTCTCACTCTCAGACCCTCATTTGCAATTTATAACCTATATCTACAGCCACTAGTACTAGCAGCTGCAAGATCGCGATCCCTATCACTTTCATCGTCTGCTCTATTCGTGTATGCACAAAGTTTTTATGGCCCAGTAGTAACGCCTTAGACCAAAACATAGAAAGATTATTGACAATTATGCCCCCTACTGCACGGTTTGCCTTCAAGGGGCTGTAGATGGCGAAAAGCTGAGGAAACTCCCCAGATGCAACCCTTGCTTCCATGTCGGGTGCATTGACCAGTGATTCCAAACTCATTCCACTTGTCCTCTATGCAGAAACCAGGTTTTTGTTCTTCATCAACGGACAAAGTAGGGGTTTTTTTTTTTTTTTCTGTTCTCTTGTACAAGTTGTACTTAAGAAATTGGGTACTGATAAATTTGGAGTTTTCTTGCCTACCGATGAAAACTCAAGGTACTTTTTGTAGTGCTTGATTATGATTTCCAATAGCCCCGACGGGAAAACGGAAAAGATTGCAGAAGCTCAGCTTTTGGTACTTAATTAATTTCCATTTCATGTAGTAGCTGGCTTAATTATTATCTAATTATTTTTACCATGTTTGAGCTTAGCTTATTTTTTTCTTCTTAAAGTCTCATTTTTTCACAAAGTGGGAAGAACCACAAAAATAAGTGTTTATGCAAATGGAACCAGGATTGCAAACGAGGGTGTGAGAGAGAGTTTGAGAGGAAATTAGGGATTTAAGTTTGAGAGAACGATAACCTATGTAATTATCTAAAAAATAAAACGACGTCATTTCAGTTCTATAATGAAACGGTGTTGTTTTAATAATCAAACTTTAGACTGCTAATTTCGCTAATGTGTCTGATTAATGAGGGTAATTAACACGTGGCAGTGCCACGTTAGCAAAGATAACGGTAAGACTAACGTCAGGCTAGAATTGAAACAAATTGAAACTTTGAGGAATTTATTGCTACTTTTTAAAGATCAGGCTATAATTGAAAATTTGACGAAAGTTTAGGTTTTTTTTAGTAATTAACCCTATAAAGAAAGAATATGTTTTACTAAGTTTAACTAAAATTTAAAATAAATTATAATTATAATTATAATTATAATTATAATTTAAATATATCGTATTTAGTTCTTAAAAAATTTTGAACTTCGTAATTTAGTCCAACTTAATTTAAATTATTTTTTCATTTCTTCAAATGCTCTACATATGTAATTTAATAAATTCTTATTATGTTCACAATCAATTATAAACTATAATTTATAATTAAAATTAATTAAATAAAATTTTCATTTTATCTTTAATTCCTCAATTAAATACTTTATAATTATAATTCTAATTTATCATATGATGACTAATTAGTTGTTTCTATACCAATATTAATTTTACAAGAAGTGCACGATGTAATTGTAGCTAGCATAGGTAAGTAAGGATCAATCCCACGAAGATAGTGATTACTAGTAATTACCTTTCTCCTATTATTTGGCCTATGGAATGATTTTGGATTTTAATAAAGAAAATTAAAACTTAAAATTAAAATAAAGTAAGAAACAATAATGAATGCAAAAACAATGGAAATTACTTTCAAACAATCAATATCAAGAATTAGTGTCTAAGTAATGAATCCCACTTAAACCCTTAGAATATTTAACCTTTTATCATGAAACTATTTTATTGACTATTGGATTGTGAAAATTCCTATCTTATGCTAATAACTCTATCAAGACTACTAACAACTAATCCATAGGTTAATTAATCGAAATTATTCAAGTTAAAGTTTCTAGGATCGCTTTACCGATTTGTGAATTTCGTTATTAGGTTTGACCCTCTTCCAAAGAATTTATGTCGACCTATCTGTAGTTTTGCAATCAAATCCTTTCAATTATGATAGATTTATTCATAAAAAGGATTCCTTAATCTTATGCTATGAAATTAGTTTATATAATAATATTTCGAATCTAATAAAACATATATAAAACACATAATTGAATCACAATAGATCAATCAGAACAATTGTATTAACAAAAAGAATCAAGACATATTATAACACAAACTAGGTTCATCACATCTAGACACTAATAAGACGTTTACTTACACATAATAGAAAACAAAATCAAAGATAAACTGGTAGAAAATCAAATAGAAAACAAAGAGTTCAAAATTCTAAATAATACTTTCTCTTTTATTGAATGTTCTTGTAAGTTTGAGATTTGATGTTGTAGTCTATAGGATCATTTAATGATTTCTTCATTTTTTCCACTTCTTTGGATCAATATCATCCCTTCTGAACGTTCTTCACATTTGAAATTGGTTCTAAAAGTTTGCCCTCCTATTTTTCCTCCGCTCATGTTCTGCTATAGTAATTTTTAGGGTTTCTAGGACATACACAGTCTGATATATAGGTGTGTACTAGACTGTGTATATTTTAAAATCTTGATTTTACACGGGCTATGAGACTTACAAGGGCATATACATGATCGTGTATCTTTAATTTGTTTCAAAACTTCATTTTTGTTGTGTTTTCATTATAATTATTCTCCTTTTGGTCCTTGAAGGCAATTATAACCTATAAATGCACTTGAAGTGAATTAAGTACCAAAAATACAATAAAAATACAAAATATCAAGCAAAATGCATCAAATATGGGTGCGTAAATATAGTTAAATATATATCTATCAAACATCCCCACATTTAAGCTTTGCTTGTCCTTAAGCAAATCATAATCAAAATTATAAATCTTATAACATATACCCTTTATTAATCTCAACCTATCCATTCATATTCTAAATAATAATATCTTAGTAATCAAATTAACATACATTTAGATTCATGTTATCCTAAAACTAACTTCCTAGGTTAATATTAATAGTAATCACATTAGCAACCTCGTTGAAACCAAAAGCATAAACCTTTACACTCTGACCAAGATTTCACTCAATGCACTCAAGTGTTTTTGGTGAAAAGTATCAAACTCTCAAATCAATATTTGGTAGAAATTTTATCATAGGCTTGTAATTTTTTCACATCTCCAGCACTTATGTATAAACCAAAAACACAATTCAAAAGGTCTTTATAGATTTGTAATGGGACATAGGTAGGGTATGATTGAGATAATAAAAAGAGTGATTTCAAGAAAATTTAGAAAAGAGACATTACATAAAACTTGTTCGCAATACACACAGATCCTTTCATTATAAATCTATTGGTATTATATACTTATTCACATGCTTGCAAATTTTTACTTTTTTGAATCAAAACAATTGCGAGCATTCATCATCTACCACTATTAAAGAAATATTGAAACTTTCAAATTTTCAAGTTTTAAACATTCAAGTAATGTAAATAACTTTTAGGGTTCAAAAAAATAAAAAGGCTTAAAAGAAAAATAGGATCAAGTTAATAATTGGGGTTATAAACAATGAAAAAAGATAAGATTAAACTTGGTTATTCTAAAGGATAAATTATGATAAGATAATTATCAAAGAAATAGGCTAAAACAAATTATTGAAGCTAAGTGCCTTTATCATTTCAATGCTTCTAATTTAACAATTGTGGTCTCAATATGCATAATAAAAGCAAGTTTTAGAATAATTCAACTATGCATGATAACACATATGAAAGAAATAAAAGAGCTTAAAATTTTGAAAATTTTGCTCTTAAGCTCGCAAAAAAGATGGTTTTATGTGTGTAAATAAGATGCAATTTCATTCAATTTGACTATCTCAATGAATATTAAAAATATGACTTATAAAAGTAATTTTATTCTAACTATCATCCCTTTGTATATCACATCAATATTTAATAATGAAATAAAGTATATATAGACAGATTTCAATTAATTTAGGATATCTGTTAATAAATTTAATAACAAAGATTATAATAAGCTTAATAATTTCATTAAGATCATTAACTCCTTCCCCACACTTAAAATTGTACATTGTCCTCAATGTACACAGTATAAGCATATATTAAAATGTTAGAAAGAGTTGGTACTTTCTTAAGTAAGATGATTTTCCAATATTGAGACTATCCCTCTAATATAAGACTAACATCCTTGCAAAATATAAAGAAAATTGGATAAAATGATAACATAAAATAAAAATAAAAATAACATAAATTTCAAAATAAAACTTATCCTACTTCATAGGTTTCCTCCCATGCAGCACTTGCTTAATGTTGTTAGCTCAACATACATTACACATTTACCCTCATCCTAGGTTTATGATTAGCGGCTTGCTTCCACTCATTTTTCTGCCTAAGGGTTTTTTTGGTCTATAAGTAAGCCACATGTTCCTCCGCTTGTTCTTCATTAACGACCTTTTTCCATTCTTGTTCTTCTTCTTTCTAGACAAAGGTTTCTAACTTGTCTTCTTCTTCAACTATCTTTTGCCACTCCTTTACTTCCTCGTCTTGGATGGAGGTTTCTTCATTTTCTTCTTCTGGAAGCTCTTTTTGTAATGTAACTTTAATTAAAAGTCAACCCTTGTTTTCTTAATCCTACTGTATTGATAAGCTCAAATAATATTATGTGTTTTGCTCAAGATATTTAGGTGAAGCGGTGACTAGCTTTCATTGAGACCAGGAGTTCCATTATTTTTTTTTGAAATACTCTCTTTCTTCTTCTTCTTCTTTTGGGGGCTCTTTTTCACTACTAAGGGTGATTGTCATTTCACATCTTGTAGGATCTGTTTTAGTAGTATTAGGCAAACTCCCCTACAATTTGTTAGATAGTATCTTCGCCAGCTGATTAACCCGATTCACTATATTATATTTACAAACCTCTATTTCCTGATGCCTCATCTTTGACTCTTGAATAAAGTTGGTCATCATATCTTCTAAAGTTGTCTCCTTAATGTAAGGTTCTTAGTACTATAAATATTCAACTGGAGCCTAATCATTCCATCTATAAGCGTAAGAGTTGCTCCATTCTGAATTGTAACTATTCTCATATGATGCACTGTGAGATTGATTGTACATGCTTGGTTGCTCCCATATATAGGTTAGTACTTGACATTTATGATTGTATTTGTTATTCCCATAAATGTCACAACACAATATGGATATCAATTGAACTTTCGAAAAGATGTGAGAGTATTGTCTACTCCAATCCTTCCATGGTGAGTTGTGGTGATGATGTTAACCTTAATCCTTAAAATAAACTATAAACACATTATTAATGTAGAAAAGTTCAAAAAATAAAATGAATAAGCCAATAATACAACAAGATATAATAAATATAAAATAAATACAAAAAAATTATGGCTAGAGTAATAGCATCCAGGTGTTCCTAATATCACAATCTCTAACAACGATGCTGAAAACTTGATTGGTTGTTTCTATACCAATATTAATTTTACAGCAAGTGTACGTTGTAGCTATAGCTAGCATAGGTAAGTATGGGTTGATCTCTTAAAGATAGGGATTACTAGTAATTACCTTTCTTCTGTTATCTAGCCTATAAATTGATTTTGTGTTTTAATAAATAAAATTAAATGTTAAACAATTAAAATAAAGTAGGAAACAATGATGAATGCATAAACAATGGAAATTACTTAGAAAATAGTCAATATCAAGAATTAATGTCTAGGTAATGAATCTCCTTAAACCATTATAATATTTAACCTTTTATCATGGAACTATTTTATTAACTATTAGACTGTAAAAATTTGAATCTTACGCTAATAACTCTCCCAAGACTACTAACAACTAATTCATATGTTTATTAACCAAAATTATTTAGGTTAAAGTTTCTAGGATTGCTTTATCGATTTGTGAATTTTGCTATTAGGATTGACCTTAATCCAAAGAATTTTTGTTGACCTATCTCTAGGTTTTAAATCAACTCCTTTCAATTATGGTATATCTATTTATACACAGAATTTCTCAATCCCTATGATATGAAATCAGATTATTTACTAATATTTCGAATCTATTAAAACATATATTTCGAATCAATCAAAACATTTGCGTTAAATAAAAGAATCAAAATATATTGTAGTGCAAACTAGGGTTCATCACACCTAGACACTAATAAGGCGTTTAGTTTAGATGGGTCTTAAAGATTTTGCATTGATTATAGCGAACTTAATTAAAGTACCATCAAAGACAAAATTTCAATCCCATCTTTGGAATAATTGTTTGATCAATTATAAGGAAAAGCTTAATTCTCTAAGCTAGATCTCTAGGCTGGGTATTATCAAATTAGACTTTAATAAGTTTATAAAGAAGACATATATAAGACTGCTTTTAAGACTTATGTGGGCCTTTATGAGTTTGTGGTGATACCATTTGATCTGACAAATACTCCAGCCACATTTTAGAGTTTTATGAATTTCATTTTCAAACCTTAAGATTTGTTCTTGTTTTCTTTGATGATATTTTGGTATGTAGTACATCATTTGATCAGTATATTGAACATCTAAAGAAGGTGCTGGAAATATTAAAGAAAAATAATTTTTTAAATTGCAACATTAGTTTTATATTAAAATGTCAAAGTGTTCATTTTCAACTATAAGAATTGAGTACTTGAGGCATTTTATCAATGCACAGGGAATATCTACAGGTCATCGAAAAATAAAGGCAATTCAAGATTGACCGATACTGCAAAACATTAAGTAGCTTTGAGGATTTTTAGGCCTTTTATGGATATTCTTCAAAATTCATTATAGGTTATGGACCAATTAATCATTCTCTTACAAAGTTACTAAAAAGGAATGTCCTCCTTGTTAGGTTTGGGCTCCCTTCCTATGCAGAGACAAACCCAAATTTAAAAGTCCATTATGTTTTGCACTTAGTAAAGTAGAGAGGGATCAGATTAGGGTAACAGAGTAGAGTGGTATTCAAGTTAGAACAGTAACCAGTGAGAGAAGAGGAGAGGAAAAGTAAATTTTGCATGTTGACATAGTAGTCATATTGAAATTGGGTTTACAAATGCATTAACCGTTGGATCTAGCTGAAACTTGGTCAGCAGGTTTAGAACACCTAGTTCTTTATTTTCAACAGTTAGATCATTGATGCATTGCCTCGTGTGAAAGCAATTCAATTCGCTCTAAGCCTCTGTTTTTGGTGTTTTTCATCTTTTTGATTCTCTATTGTAAGCTTTGTTGCTTTGGTTCTTGGTTGGCTGTTAACACTGATTTGTGCACTTGATTGAGACTCTATTGTACTCCTGTTTTGATCATAGTGGAGCTGTTTCTTTGGTGTGGACGACCCATGGTTTTTACCTTTACATTGAGGGGTTTTCCAAGTTAAAATCTTGATGTCTTGTGATTTATCTGTGCTATTTAATTACTGCCATATATTTGTTTGATTGTTTCTCATTGATTCTTGCAAGTTGAGGGCAATTAATTTCGCTGCATATTGTTATTGAGGTGCTTTTCTCATCAAAGTGGTATCAAAGCCTTGGTTTTAAAGTTGTTTGATTTGCTTGAATGATGGAGATAAATACAAAT
>JANZLC010000008.1:4265013-4276253 GCA_026413385.1 Erythroxylum gracilipes | reverse complement strand
AAGAGGATAAGAGGTTGGCTGTTGCTGGAAGAAGACTAGGGTTGAGAACGAAACCCACTACTCTCACCTCTCAGATTTCAATTCGCGTGGTTTTTCGCAAAAATTCAATTTACATAGACAGATGGAATTCAAATGACACATGAGTTGAATTCATGCTACAACGAGTGTTCCAAACAAGTGAGTTGAATTCAATTCCACAGTTGAATTCAATTCCTTGCTTTCCAAACAAGGTGTAAAGCAAATGACATTAGGGACTAGGGAGGGTCAAAAACAAGAAGGCCGATTTAACTGCAATTTGTTACACCAGAATAATAAGATAATATTTATTTTTTTAATTTTAAAAAGCCGTTTAGAAAAACATTAATCAACCATTTATTTAAACGTCGGCGTATTATTGTATCTTTCGATCCCAAAACCCTCGTTTTAAACAGGATTGTGAACGAGAGGTAGGGTGCGTAGCGGTGAATAACCATGGCGCTAGATACCAACACCAAGAGGAAGAGACCTAACATACTAATCACCGGAACACCGGGGACTGGCAAAACGACAACGTCGTCAGCTTTGGCGGAGGCGACGCAGCTCCGCCACATCAACGTCGGAGATTTGGTTAGGGAGAAGAACTTGCACGACGGCTGGGACAACCAATTCGAGTGCCACGTTATCAACGAAGATCTGGTAACCCCAATCCTAATCTTCCGGTTCTGAATTTGAAAAATAAGAGGAACAATAAATTAATAAATGGATGGATTTGCCAGGTATGTGATGAATTGGAGGATATAATGGACGAAGGAGGGAACATCGTTGACTATCACGGTTGCGATTATTTCCCGGAGCGGTGGTTCGACCGCGTCGTCGTTCTTCAAACCGACAATTCAGTTCTGTATGATCGCTTAACTAAAAGGTAGTACAGTAGTGCAGTAGTAGTTTAAACGGGATGAGAATTTCTGTTATTTTATTTGATGGGTCATTGTTGAATTTTGGGTGGCTTTCGTGTGGAGCAGAGGTTATTCTAAGACGAAGATATCGAACAACATAGAGTGCGAGATATTTCAAGTACTGTTGGAGGAGGCTAAAGAAAGTTACTCAGAAGACATTGTTGTGGCTTTGAGGAGTGACTCCATCGAAGACATCAATAGGAATGTTGAGACGTTAACTGCTTGGATTAGGACTTGGCAATCTTGAATTATCATATTTCTTATTACGGCTGTGTTATGTATTCGATGGATTGAAAACTCTCGTGCTCTTACTAGAACCCTTTTGTTTTGCCAACTTCACTTTTTATTTAAAATGGTGTATCTGAAATCATCTCAAAGGAATCAAAAAGAGGATTATGCTCAAAGAAGAGTCATGGTGATTCAAACCCTTATTTGATCCTTTTAGGGATTTTCAGCATGATGATGGTTCGGACAAGGTGATTTAGAGTAAGCTTTTGTCGAACAGTTATATGAACAATTTCATTTAATGAGAGATTTGTTCCTTTCCAACCTGTCTAAAGAAGATGGTTGTCTTTACCCCTTGACCACCGTTGGAGCTCTGGACATTTACTTGTTATAAATACTTCATTACAAACTGTTAACACAGGAAAGAGGCTTGTCAAGCAATTTAATCCTGAATTCGCTGGAGATGCTGGTTTCAAAGATCCAGTTTCGTAAGTTAAAAGTACCCACGTATACTTTTATGAACTTTCCCCATTTTCATTTGTAGTAACTTGCTTGTATTATTTTTCTCCCAAACTGAAATCCGCACTCAGGAGACACTTAAAGATCATAATCGATCGACACCAGAAATTTAAGACATTTAATTCAAACATTTTAAAATTAAAATAAATAAATCTAAAAAGGGTTGATCAGATGGCAATAAATAGGTAAACTTTATATATTTGTGTAATACAGGGCAAAATTATCTACCAATTGCTACATATAAGCTTCTCGTTATTGACGGTGAAGCTACAGCGATCTTGCCAACTCTGGACCTGTGACTGCGAGAACTTTCAGCTCAATTTGTTTAGTTAGTTTTCACCAGGTGAACCGAAATTTATGAACTGAAAGATAATCGTTATTGACGGTGAGGCTACAGCGATCTTGCCAACTTTGGACCTGTGACTGCTAGTACTTTCAGCTCAATTGTTTAGTTGGTTTTCACCAGCTGAACCGAAATTTATGAACTGAAGGATAATCTCCGATGCCGGAATACAGTTATACTTGATTTAACAACTTCGGATAATTTAGGAATCAGAACTTTTAATGTAACAGGCTCAGTAAAGTCAAACTCAATTTACAATAAGCTCATTCCCGTTTATCAAGCAAAACTCTTACTCTACTGCCCGCCTTGGTCTGCCTCTGTACACATGTTTAAAAGGGGTAAATTTCTGAAAATATACCAAAATGTCCCCATGAAAAATGGTAACCTTTCTCACTAATGCTTACAAGATTTTGCCCCTCGTGAAATTGAGCTCAAGCTGTGGTTGGATTATTGTTTCTAGCCTACTACGGAAAATGTAGGCAAAGAACTCAATAGAATTCAACTGTACCAGAAATAGTAACAGGAGGACTGATTTCAACCCGACTAGCCTTCCCATCTGAGAGCAGCTGTGGAAGTGTGTTGGCCTCCTTAGGTTGAACCCCTTGAGCAGTCCATATGGTGATATGGGGCCACTCGTTTTTCGATTCTACTTTTTCACCATTAACCGAGCCAATTTGGGTTTCCAGTGCAGCCATATTATCTGTAAATAGAAGAGCTGTTAACTCCACTGGGACTTCTTGATGGAGGAAGAGTCCGTAACTAGCTACAGCTGCAACACCATGACTTCTTTTGTGAGCAAGAGTTACATGAGCTCTTTTGAGGTTATGCTCAATATCCTTGTCCTTGAGAAAGGCTTCGACCTTGGGGTTCCCCTCAGCCATCTGCTCAAAGAACGAGAAAAGATCAGTGTGATGAGGGGCTGCGGGACTCTATTTACACACATGCAGAGATATATGTGCCACATCGAACGAGAGAGAAAAAGAATGAGGAATTCCGGCGTAGCAATAGCATCCAAACAATTAAATGTACAGTCCGGTGTAGCATTGTTAATGTTAAATATACCACTTCGTGGCAGGAATTTACTTGTTCATTTTTCTTCATAATTCACAAAGTCGGTAAATCTTTATATTGTCTCACTCATAGAACACAAATCTTGATCAATTGTGACTAACAATACTGACTTGTAGCAAACATATATCTTGATCAATTCTGACTTATAATACTGACTTGTAGCAAATAAACTGTCTGGAATAAGGATATCTTACCACAAATTACTGGAAACTGCAAACTCTACTAATTATCAAATGACTAACTCCAAAACTTAAAATCTATTATCACTGAAACATGCTGAGAAAAATATCACAAGCTATGGTGGTGTATTTTACTCCTAAGAGAGACAAATTCGTCATGCAAAACTATTGAAAATGAAAAGCTTAAGGTGCTTACAAGGGTGCAAAAGAAAATGGCAAGCCCAATAACACTAAACAAAAGAAATTTGGTTGAACTGATGAGCTTAACTCTTTTGCTTACCTTATCAAGGAAACAGGAGATCTCTCCACCAGGCAAACTGACAGCAGCAAAAACTATTGTTCCAGGTTTGCTCTTCTCAGTTGCCGGTGTTCTGCATTCTCCCTTTGCTATACTTTTTAGCTGTTCCAAGACTTGTTTAACCGCAAACTCAAATTGAACCTAAATAAAGACAAAGAGGATCCACATAAATTATTCAAAATGGGAGAAAAACTGCTGGGAGAGCGATTCGTTGGGGTCAACTTAGAAGCCTCGGGGCTTATTTGTTTCAGAATCATGTTGGCGCTAGTTTAGGATGAATAAATTGGATCACAGTGTTTAACCCACTACATATGTAACAATAGAGGCAACTTAGTGAAAAGGTTTGACACTCAACACTCAGCTACATAAAAAGGTATAAGTAGTAAACCTGAATGGAATTGAGATGCTCAGCATTGGCAAGCAAAACCTCTCGCAACTGCTTCTCCCACTTGGCCCACTCCTTTGCATATGATCCTTTATTGGACTCTAATCTGAACACAGGAAAAAATCAAATAACTTTTAGCACTGTACAAGTATGCATACTAAAACCCGGAATATCAAGTTGTTATATAAATCACTGATTAAGAGCAGAAGAGAGCTTTACATCAATTAAGATTATTAATATTCTCAACCAACAAATTGCTCACTGGGAAAGCACACCAAAATCCTCTAAGAAAAAATCAAGTACTCAAGACTTATAGAAGTGCCAAGAGTGACACGGAGAGAATAACTTAGAAATGTGTTTAGGATTGTGCAAGGACAAACTGTTTAGATCTTCTATTTCACCCTTGTAGCTTAGCAAACTATTGCTTCAATGCACATCAAAGGATAACACAGAACTAGTTAAACTACATCCTTGAATAAATTCCAAGAAAATCAAAATAACTAAATAAAAGAAGTTCAAACTAATACTGGAAGCCTACTTAATGTTGACAACAAATATGTCAGAAAAATGATAACTAAATGAAGGTAAAATATTCACTACCTCCCATGTCTGTTAGTGTGAAGATTGTACAGAGTTATTCCCTCTTCTAGAATTGACCTCACAGCATCTGGCAAAGGGCCCCTGCAAAGTTGAAAAAATAACATCACTGTGCAATTGAATGCGACAAAAAATCATTATCATTACTCACCATTCTTTCTGTAGCTGCAATTCCACACTGCGTAAGGTCAATGTACTAAGCAATACCAAGATCTAATTATGCCATGATACTCCGTATCTAAGATGCATTTAACCACCTGGTATTATCATGTATGCAAGTTGTATCCAACTAATTTCAACTATCATTAAAACCCCATGATGCTTTTTAACCAATCATTTGCACAAGTTGAATCCAACTAATTTCAACTATTATTAAATCACCAAGCACAGTTTAATAAAATTGGTAAAGGGACAACTATTTGATCCCATGAGAACCAACAGAAACAAGCTTGTTCTATTTGAGTCTGATAGTTTATGAAGATAAACATCAAGTAAGAAACTAGTCTGAGAGTTTGTGAAGATAAACATCAAGCAAGAAACTAAGTCTACTTTTGTAAGTGCTATCTGCAGGTAAGTACTATTCTCATGGCTCTTACTTAAGGAAGAAGGCGAATGTGTATCCAGTAGCAAGCTGACGAAAAGAAGCCAAAATAGGAGAAGATATTCAAAGGGGTTTCATTTCAATAGAAAGTAGCTTTAGTTGGCGATGGTTTTGCGGAAGAAGACTTTGTGTCACTTATTATTTGAAAATTAGCTAATTTTCCTGTCATCTATGTTTTCATCTTATCACTGGGTTCCAAGTTTCTTGATCATTTATCTAGTTGCATTATCCTTGTTGTGGACAATGTGCAAGTCTCCTTTCTGGTTCTTTTTTGAAAATTTTCATTCCTCTTTCACTGTTGAAATGTAATGGAATTTAAAAATTTTGAAGAGGCAAATGCCACATCAAAGCACGTGTGGAGTAGGACAACTTGTTAAAAGCCTGTCAAGATATGTCCAGATACCAGAATAACTTCAGATAGTTTATGAAAACACAGATTGTCCAATGAAATTATGCACAAGGTCTTAGGGCATAAACAAAGATATATGAACAATTAGTCACACCAAAGCAAAACATTTCAAAGAATTAGCATATTAGGTAAAAAGTTAAAGAGAAGAAGAGGCTAAAGACCTATCATCTTCGATGGAAATTCTTATACCTATCTGATTTCAGTAAAGGCATCTTAACAATGGAGCCAAACCGTTCAATTAATTCACTCTCAAACTCTTTGCGACTCTGGAATACAAGCAAAATGCAATTAGGAACATCTAAGTTGCTGCCACATCCACATCATATAAACAACATCAAGTACCTTGCCATCATAGAAGTGATAAAACATTAAAAGGACATAACCAGCATTTGGAGAAGATTTGTCCAGATTTCCCTTCACAAACATTCAGAGCATAGTGGATCACATGTTAGGAAGATGACAGCAGAGATATTTCCTATTGATGTTTGATCAAATTGAAAAAAAAAAGTGAAGTTCATCGATACCGGGTGATTAAGTCTTTGAAGCACACGGAAAATGAAAACTGCTAATGCATCAAGAGAAAATGGATTGGAGTCCGTTCCTGAACAGTTAAAACAATGAAACATAAGAAAGAGCAAAGTTAAGGTTCCTGCAATGAAAAACACGTGAAATTAAATGCCACAAAGGAATCATTATTAGTTTAAGATAAGTGTTTATCAATCTTGGTGATACACCTCAAGGGCTAAGGTAGAGGATTTATCTTAAGTAAACATGGAAGCCAACTTCTACAGTACAGTTGTTGGGTTTTGCTGCACATAATCTTAGAGAGTAAAACACTTTATTGTAAGATTGCGCTAAGAGTCTCCGGTATAACAAATTTGTGAGTATTAATTTTACTAATACCAAACTACAGAAACACACATGTAACAGAATTACAGGTATCAAGCATATACTTATTCATCAGCTTTCGTTTATTAGCCAAATGGACTGAAGCACAATATCTGCCACCAAATTAAACAACTCACTCCAACTAATTCTTTATAACCGATTAACAGACACATTAAGTCAATATGAAATGCCAATGATACAAGAATATATCCACCTACATGGCCAAAAGTCGCTCCAAAAAAAAAAAATCTAGGTAAAAATGCCTCAAATTCAAAGGTCTGTAGATCTTCCATCATAAAGTTTACTCTCCAAAATTAAATTTTAATGCATTATTTTATCAACAACAAAGATCATATACGCCATCATTAGAGACAAGACATAGAATAATCACGAAAGGCCAAACATATGTCCGATAGAAGTTTTCACTTGCTGTGTGATATAAAATAAAATGTCAAGTAAAAAGCTTCAGTAGCAAGAGAGGAGGGTAACCTTCACAATCAGGTACAACTGGAACAGCAGAGGCTCGTGTGTTCTGGCACATAGCTTCAATCTGCATAATGGAAAGGTCGAAATAATAAACTCTCTCTTTCGAATTTCATAGTACCAATTGTTAGAACTGGATTACCTGTCTCCAAACCTCTTCATTTGGTGCATTCTTGTCAGCAAGCATTATAGAATATGGTTTTTTCCTACGTTCATCAGCAACTTTCTGCCAATACTTTCCTATTAAAGAGCATTGAGAAGTTAATATTCATTTGCAGAATCAAGCCATGATACAACTCATCAAGAAGTCATATTGTCCAAGTTAAAAGCAGACAATTTAAAGAGCATTGAGAAGTTCAGATTCATTTGCAAAATCAGGCCCATGATACAACTCATCAAGCATTCATATTGTCAAGGTAAAAGCAGAAGCAAGTTCGAGATTCAGATGCTATGTCGTTTATATCTAATTAGAAAACTTAGGCTCCATAATTATGTAACTGAAGAGATATTCTTTCTTTTCTTCAATAGCTTTTCAATGCAGAGATCAGTAAGTTCCTTTACCTCGTGATAACTGGGACTCCATTCAAATGAATATAAATGCCATATGATTATAAGTCACTCTAAGGAAGCTTTCTAAGTTGCAGATAGTAAATTCAGATTCAAATGTTAATTAAAAGCATCTCCAAAATTTTTTGAGAAAAATTAAGATGGAGGAGGAAATTTTGGGACATGGCAACACATATTAATATATGTTTGATTGTTACTTATTGTAACATATTTGAGGAAGGTTTAACTCAGGTGCACACGATTACTTTTACTTCAAATGCTACTTGTTAAATGAAGTCAAATTTGTAATTACCCTAATGACTGCAGTACTTTCTTCAACAATCTTATGTCAAGCATACACCAGCCATAAACTTACCTATAACAGTCTCCAAGTGTCAATGTGACGAGAAAAAGATAGTCACTTACTGGCATGCACAACAATTAAGCTACTTTCACCTCATATGAGAGAACAGAATACTTAAACAATTCTACACTGCAAATTAGTATGCATGCTATGCTTCAAGGGATCAGCCCTTAACTCTTGACCACAACCAGAGTTTCAACAAAAGTCGATATATTATTTCAACGATGCTTTTACCTTTAATCAGGTCTCCCATCAAACTATGAACTGGGCGATCATCTCCAAGTCCTCCGGGGGCATTTAGTAACTCCTTGCAGAGGGCAGATTTAGCACAACCAGGTATTCCTATAAAATGGTAATTAAAGGAAACAGATTGAGATAGAGCCACACAACATATAATTACATATACACTATCAATCAGATTACATTGATTACAATGTAAAAAATTTCACTCAAAAGTTTCACCCAACAAAGCATAGCCTAACCAATGCACAACCACTCTTCGTTGTGATTTCTTCATAATATTCTTCCAACAAATTTGTCAAAATGGTAAGGAATAAAAGTATAACTGTGTAATAATTCCTCAGATCTTGAAGCAAAGCTGAAGTAAAACCAAGTTGGAACACATTTTTGAGAAATTCAGGAGAAAAAATATGCATGTCAACTTTTCATGCAAAAAGAAGTCTAAACCATTTGAAAATCACCATCTCGACACAATGCTAGCAGATACCAGATTTACCTGGGAAAAAAACAATTAAACCTTCATTTTTTTGAACAGTGTCTACAGAGGGAATAGGGCTTGAGGGCGCAGCAGGTGCCATCTCCCGCTCTACCTCCAGATCACCCTCTTCATCTCTGCCTTCTCCTATAATAGCCAAGAAGTCCTCAGCCCTCACTGCACTTCCAGCTGATCCTATCAGTGCATGATTCTCAGGACTTCGTTTTGCATACTGTTCCAGAAAAGGCTCAGCTTCAGAAAGGTAAATCGAGGATGATAATTGTTTCTTTCCATATTTCCTTCGTATGTAAACTGCCCTGAATATTAAATGGGAAAAATGATGTCATCAGTTGGGGAAAAAAAGTTAAAAAAAGACCATGAATGTAAACCTAAAAAGAAGAAAGAATAACGGAAGAAGAAGAATTTAACAGCACCATTCATCCAGCATCTTGCTTAGTTCTCTCTGCTTTCCAGCTGATGTGTTCCATATTTTCATTTGCCTACAATATCAAAATAAGGAAAGAACTTTTCAGCAAACAAGATTAGATTGATTTTTACACAAGATTATCTGAGAATTCAAATAATTATGTCACCAAGATATAGATTTATAGTCATAGTTTGCTCTGAGAAAACATTTTCAACTGGAAGAGGAAAGCATTAGTTAGCCAACTATGATATTAGCAAGTAGATACATTAAGCATTATAGAGCAGGCTCAGGGAAAGTTGAGGCTCTTGTGAAAAGTTTCATTTATTAGATATAAACATAAAAATCAGGCTTGGTCTTTATAGTTAGAGAATCTTCATAGTGGCCTATCAGAATGTAAGAGATATTTTGAAGGAATAAATTTCACATGACAAAATGATAGCCTTCCATGAACATTTTGATCTATGTTAAATTGTCCAGGAAGTCACTAAAAAAGATCATAGAACCTAGTGATTTCATTTCAATCGCATATTAAAACACATGAAAATGCACTAAATATTCTCAATTTCCCATTTCATGGTCGATGGAAGAAATGCACTAAATAATCTTTGCGACTGAGGTTCAGAATTTAGCTGCCACTGGCATCCTCAAGTTAACAAAGAAGATAAACAGTGGGTAGAAGAAGTTCCCATATCTGACAGCATCTCCTGAAAGATATTAGAGAATGTCGTTGTTTCTATTTAATCTTTCTGTTATTGGGGCATTCTATATTTTGAATCACTTTTCTTTCATAAACCAAACAACAGGGGGGCAAAAAGAAAAAATGGAAAAAGTATGTCCCTCTCACAAATATATTACCTCAAGTAATAGGCTTTGTAAGCAGAGGGGCCGTCCTTAAAAAGAATTGACAGGCCATTCCGAATCAAAAAGGTTCTAATCTGTGTGAAAACACTAACAGAATGAGTAAAATAGCTTACAAATCACTTCATCAATACATTAGAATAATATAAATATCAAATAGGGTTTGTTTCACATGTTAGTAGCTATTACAATTGTATACTATTAAAAGAGAGAAAGATTGAGAAGAGAGATTGAGAAAAGAAGGCTTAAACTTGATATATATACATGCATTAACAAGGGTTGCTAATTACAGTCACAACCTTATTAATAAATAAAATTCTAAGGCTCCGACTATTGGAAAATAGTGTCAGTAAATGAAAAATTATCAGTGCTGCAATTTATCAGTCAATTTTACCGAAGATTACAAAATGTTTTCTGTAACCAATAATAGCCAGCAGATATCAACTATTAGCTAAAAGTCTACAACGGATTGTAACATCACAATTAGAAACCATTGATTATTGACCAGTATTCAACCCTTTCTTCCATAAAAACTTAAAAATAACAAAGAATCCTTCGCATTTCATCCATCCATTGATTGGCATTATATATATGATGAAATTTTCCATTCACCTCGGTTGATAAATGGCATCATCATTGAATCAATCTAAAAGAAACTGTGTCAACAAAGCATTTAGTCCAAAAGCTTGACTATTAATTGAGGGCTATAAAGGAAACATAATAGAGTCTTATGTGATTAAAGGGAAAACACAACTAGATCCAGAAAACATTTAACACAAGCTTAAATGGTAGAGGAAAAACCAGGTTCATATGAGTTGCAAATTCCCAGAGTATTTAAGGAAATAGTCACTTACTGGAAAGGACATTCAATAAATAATCATCCATTGGATTTCTAACCTCCAAGGAGACCATATGTATTTTAAAATCTAAACCATATAAATCAATTGATTCCACATACCTTGTAAGTTAGAAATTTCAACTTGATCATCAAGTTTGCATCATCATCAGCTAAACCCTCCTTAGCTGTTATTTCACTATCATCCTTAAAAGTCCTCACTACAGAATTGTGGTTTCTTGCAATTTCAGTAGCATTATGCTTGTTAGCCTTGAATAAATTAACATCCACAAAGAAGCCTGGAGAAGGGCAAAAAAAGTGTGGAACACAGATATAATTATGTTGGACCTAAGGTGGTTGACAAGTTAAATTCCTTAATGTTTTGATAATAATAAAATATATAAAATTGGCTAGAAATCTATTGCAAGTGTCTTGGAAGGAAAGAAATCTAGAAGATATTGAAAATCATTGAAGAATCAAGAAGAAAACAAGGTTCAATATAATTAAGGCATTAAACATGAAGATCATAGGAGATTTAAATTGGAAGTATCCGTTGGAGATC
>JANZLC010000008.1:4244870-4257699 GCA_026413385.1 Erythroxylum gracilipes | reverse complement strand
ATAATAATCTCTTGAGTTTTACCTATTTTAAAAAGATAAATGATAATTCACTTATTCTAAATTTATCTTATTACCTTAACTTAAGAGACAGAGTTATAGACATAGAATCATTCACTCTAATTATTTAAAAAAATTTATAATGTAACAAATTATGAAAAATTTCTATTGAGTAGTATTTAAAATTTTAAAATATAGATATAAACATTGCATATACAAAAATAAATTATACTATTATTTAAAAAATTATATAATGGAACAAATTATGAAAATTTTATTTTTGTATATGCAATGTTACTATAATTTATTTTTGTATATGCAATGTTTATATATCTATATTTTAAAATTTAAAAAACGTATAATTTATTTTTGTATATGCAATGTTTATATATCTATATTTTAAAATTTTAAAAACTACTCAATAGAATTTTTCACATTTAAAACTTTAACAAATATGTAATAAAAAGATTCTTTTTTAGAATTATAAATATTAAACAAGTCTTTTTTAATAATTTAAAACAATAAAAACTAATTTTGTAGAAATATCTTATAATATGTAATCGAATTCGAATTCAGGCTAAAAGCCTTAGGTCCAATCGAATTTTGGGTCTAACCAAAGTTTGCTTAATCCAGCCGATCACCAACTTCACTCGTAACAATAACTTATTAAAAGGCTGATGAATGTTGAATTTTCTTATATCACAATTGTCGTTAACAATCCGAGAAAACGGAGGCAAGCGAGAGTCGTTGAGATGCTGTTCATGGTAGTATCTGTATCTACGTTTAAAACTATCCCAGATCATTTCTGTTACTGAAATATGGAGCAGGCGTCTAAGATTTTTCAATGTAGGTTTATGTTTCCAGTTTTGAAGGAAAATGGGGCCACCAGAGAGGTGTATCAACCAGCAAGGCTACCAACTACGTCCAATACTCTTCTACTCACTGTTCATCACCGGCATTGGGATTGTGCTGCTCCGGCTAGCCACCGCAAACACTCAAGGACTTGTCTACATCAAAACGTTGGCTATATTAGGTGCTTTGCTCGCCACTGCCCCTTGGATCATCCTCCTCTTTGTCTCTACGGTAATCTTAATCCTCTTCAATGCTGGTCTTCACGATTTGACATGGCTGCTGAAGATGCCATCACAAGAAGAAATTCCTGCGGCCGTGGCAGGAGGCCGATTGAAGTTCCTTACTCGAGTTGAAGGTACAAATGGTCCTCGGCTGCAGAGAAATGCAACTATTTGAGAGTTGTTTATATGCTATGAGCTGTTCTCATTGGTTTAGTGCTCTTTAAGTTGGAAGATTATGCAGATTCTTTAATCGAGAACAAAAGAAAATTTGCTTTCTTGTTTTATATTCCCTCTTGTGACTCAACTGTTTAACACTAATACGAAACAAAAGCTGAAAAATGAATAAACGTTGTTGGACTTTCTATCTTTTTGTTTTTGTGTCGAGTAACTTTAAGCCTATTTATGTTATGTACACACTACAGCTTTCCCAACTGTAAATGATTCAGCTTACTTAGACATTGTTTCTATAACTCAACATCAACTTCACTTGTGTTTTGATCATCTTGCTGCTCTTCTGCGAAATCATCCTTTGGAGTCGGAACTGGTTCTATGGTATCATCCTTTGGAGTCGGAACTGGTTCTATGGTACCATCCACGACCGGGCCTCTTGGTGTCCAGAAAAGTGTAGTGAATATCTGTCTGTGACATTCATCACAAAAGTATAAGTATGTGAAATGGCCTTCATAAGGGAGCTTATGCACTGCAGAACCAGGCAGAATCCGGTGTACAAAATCAGTCATCAATGGTGGAACAACCCTGTCATCCATTCCCTGCACAATGTTGAACTACTCATCTCAGTCCCATCGACTTGGTAAGTTTTTTCCCCAGAATACTATCAAATACAGTACTTGTGGTAATATTCCTAAGAGAAAACAAGGTTAAAGCAATTGCAGAATCAGCTTACTCCTAATCAAGGGAAATCCTGAAAAGTTATATTGGCGAGGAACAGGAGGAAAAGCAAACAACTAGAATATGGGTTCATTAACTAATGAATGAGTGAACCCTAATATAATGAACCAGAATTAACCAAGAAACTTATATGAGTTCTGTCAGAAGTAATGCCAGTGGCAAAGGAAGAAAGTAAGGAAAAAGATCAATTACCTGCCAAATGTGAATTGGTCCGAGGAAACCTGTGTACTCCTCTTGTGCTCCATTAAGAAAAAACTGAAGCCAATTCAGGATACTTTTTCCTTGTTTTTTCTTCTGTAACTTGATATCTGCAAGGCTGAAACCCCATTTTGAAACTTGCAGAACACTTTCCTCAGTAAATGGTTTAGTATTGCCTTGCCGGATCGATTCTTCCACATCCCTTTGCCAGAACTCTTCATAGATGGGGTCCTCTATAAGAGCTTTGTCCTGACAGTGTAAAGAGCAATGAGGAAGCAACTAAGTTGGATGTATCCATGAAATTGCAACTATGACCTTCAATTTACAGAGTGCATTACACACTGCCAAGCATATCCTTTCCTCTATGACTAAACTATGATTATAATGTTACTTTGACGTGTGAAAATCCTCTACTTCTCTTCCCACTTCTACATATTCTTTCTCATCCATCAACCATTTACAGATGAGATCAGAGAACTTCTCATCAACATCCAACACATAAATGTCTGCAGCTTCTATCCGTCTAACCTGTCAGCCTTAGAGTAACTCATGTTCGAAGCCATATAGGAACAAAACAAGAAGTTCAGATATTTAGTTCCCAAAAAGGAGTTGTAGTTACTGACCCTATTTACTAGTGACAATGAAAGCCATATGTCAATCTTTTCATGCTTTCCAGACAGGAAACTTTGGCGGTAAAAGTGACCAAGAAACGATGGAAATCTCCGAGCTAGGAAATACATAAATTTCCTTTTTCTTGTCCACTTCTCCCAGATTCCTCGTCTCTCTTCTTTCGTCATTAAGGAATCATATGGGTTAACCATAGGAGCGAAAATGGCTGCCCCTGCATGGAGGTTATAGAGCATCAAGTAGCTATTTCTGATAGCCTAGTAGTACATGTTACTCTTTCCTACGTTTCTTTCCATCATCATAAAAAGTCATTGAAAAAGCTACAGAATAAAAATTAAAAGATAAAGATAATTGAATTCAGATAAGTATCCCGTACATGTAAAAAAACTTACAAGAGTATATGTTATCAAACAACTAATAGTATTACAGTAGATGGATTTTGAGGATAATATGAAGGGCAACAGATGAAACAGTTTTAGCAAAGAATTTCAATACACTTTACCTGCAAGCTTATCAGGAATATATCTGAGTGCAGCCCAAGCATGCAGACTTCCACTTGAATAACCCAAAACCCAGAACTTGTCCTTAATACCCAGAGCATTTGCTAAGAATTGCATATCTAATGCTGACGACTCCAGGGTTCTGCTAGGATGGGGATCACTTTCACCAAAACCAGGAAGATCATATGTTATTAAGTGAATGCCAAACTCTTCCAAGAGTGAAGCCTTAACACCAGGTATTCCTAATTTGAACAGAAACGAGCCAATGTCATCGAAAGATCAAATTTTTTACAAAATAAACAGTTCCAAATGCTGTGCTCCACATTTGAATAGACAAGAACAGAAGCCATCAAAAGATAAAACTTTTACAAAAAAGACAAATTTTCCTGTTGGTTGCACATTACTATTGCAATACAATTTTCCAACCTGCAAGTCTGGAGGAAAGAAAGGTATGAGGAACTATCATGGAAAATCTAGCTCTGCCAATTGGAACACCCTGCTCTTTGTATGCCATGAATCTACCATCCGGAAGCATTATGCGATCAGCACTTGGAGGATGAACGGAAACCTTCTTCATCAATGGAGCAGAATTCTCACGTTCAGTTGTCATATTCAAGACTGCAGAAATGTGACTGTCTGAATAAGATGGTGATCGTCTATGGAAACAGAAAACCTGAATCTATCATTGATCCCGCACAGAAATTCATACAGAAGCAGATAATGAATATAAGCTTATCAGCACTCAGCAAACTAAAATATAACATGATTATGACCAATGTCTCTTCCAATGTTCTCCCCGTCCAAAAGTGGAAATTGAACGGTTCACCAACTAAATAGCACATAAATTGCAGTAGAAAGAAAACAAACACAAAAGATGTAAATATAATTATAGGCCCATTGTCTGAAGACTTACCATGATCATAAACGTATTACCAATTATCTGAAAGTCGAAGCTCATTCTTGAAAAGCACAAAACAAAAAAGAATCCACTACACACGTTCTTTCACTTTATCAACATGAAAACAAAACCAGAGCCCCCAAATTTAATAAACCTGAAATTACCTACAAGAGCAAGAAAAAACACCAAGCATATCACCGAAAAAGCATGCAGTGGATCCTTATCCTCAGGCAGGTACTCATTGAGCATCTTCAAGTTCCTACAAATTCTATCGGAAGCACACCCAGCAATCTTCCCAATACAGGAACTCCTCCCAAAATTCTTCACAATGAATGAATCCTCTCTCCCAATGCTCTGCACCACTACGTCTTTGCACCCAACGGCGAATTGCACACTCATTTCAGCTGCCCCTTTCAAGAATTCTCTGACTTGATCCTGAACACTCATCTCCCCTTCACTTGCATACTCCTTGCCACCAACCCCATTTGGTCTTAAGCGTTCCTCAGCTCCATCACCAAAATTTCCATACGCTTGTCCATTCCTATCCATCATCTACTCAATTCTGTGATTGGAAACCAAAAGAAAAAGGAAAGATCTTTATCAATGATGAGACTTAGTATTGGATCAAAATCCAAGGTTTGACTCCTTCAAGACTGGAATTCTTGAGAACTTCAAGAAGGAAAAAAGCAAACAATTCCAGAAGAATCAGGAAAGGGTGTGAAGAACATTGAAAAAGATAATGAGTAGAATGAGGAAAATTCTAAATCTAGAAAAGCTTGAGCATAACACAGGCGCGAGTTTGGAAAAGTAGATGGGGGAGAATTTCTGGATCTGAACGGTGGATTTAGGAATGTAAAGGTTAATACTTGTCAAATGAACAAAGGAGAGCCAAAGGGACGGCTTGGTTTTGGTGAGAAAAATAATGGAACCTTTTTGGATTAAGAAAGTGACTGAGAAAAGGGATGTTGCAATCTACCAAAATTCTTACCTTTTTTCACTGTATCGTCACACACCCACCTTCATAGAAGTGGTAATCAGCCTGGTGGTGGGGTGAGGACACGAGAGTGTGGTTGTTGCGACTTGGGAGTGAGGAGCAAAAGGACACAAAAAAAAAAAGACGACATCCTTGCAACGGAGGGTTGATGATCATCCACGTAGGACAGAGAAAGAGTTAGCTGCTGTTGGTTGGGTGATGGAGTTGGGGACGTGCGTTTTCGTGTCTCCTTGGTAACTACCGTAGGTCGTAGCTTGTCTTGTCTACCTCCTTCTTGTCCGGTGGAGAAGGGCAATGGTCGTCAGGGCCAAATGAAATCTCTGCTACAAATTTATTGATCCAAAAAAGATCATGCTGATGTTGTATTCTTGATTCACATTCTGAAAAATGAAAATTGATGAATAATTAAGTTCTAATTTTGAAACTCCGGAAAATAGCTATTGTATCCAAAGATTTTGAGATTTAGTCACGAGAAGCATGGCCTTCTACACCAAAAGCCTCTCATTACTCATAAAGTACCCCATGAAAGTGTGGAATGGTACAGTTAATGTAGAGGCGGTGAGTAAATACGGTCCCATACTTTGAGCAGCATCGGAGAACAGAAACTTGCTTTGAGGTGAGTGCGAAATTGGGAAAATGGCAATGGGTCGTGTTTGTTTGTGGTCCTGTTGAGATTTAGATGGTGCACAAGTTGGATGAAGTGATTGCCGCAAGATTTCCCCAGCTCACCAGACGTTGGTCTCAATAATTCTGCATCAGGAACATGGCACATGCTCAATTACACTTTCATTTTTCATGTATATTAATATATCCTTGGAGCATCAAAGAGGTACTGGCACGACACCTCAAATCCAAATCTCTCAAATTCAAGCCAATAAGTAAAACTTTGAACCCATCTAATTCTAAATTGAGTTCAAGTATAAAATAATCGGCTCAAATTAAATGACATAAATAGATATAAACTAATAACACTAAAAAATTATATTTTTTAATAAAATAATCATAATATTATTAATTTTACTCAATGGTTCAAATAAAACCAAGGCCAAAATAAAAAATTATCAAACTCGATTCAACCTGTTACCAATCCTACATACATTTATTGTATTCATAATATCATCTTCTTCAACGAGAAGGAATGAAACTTTTAAGTCCATTAGTCCCCTTTCACCATTTCATATGGATGATTCGAATCGAAATATATTTATTGTTAGAGACCAGTTGCTCTAACACTGATTCCACACAAACATAAAACCTGCACAGCCAACTATCGCACACACAACAGCCACAGAACAACTCACGCAGCAGTAATACAATAAGAACAGAGATGGAATAGAGATGAATATGGGTAAATGGAATGTCTGTAAATATTATTCCCTAGCTAGACTTCGAGGGCTAGCAACCTCCATAATACCAAATCCTATATCATAACCGAATGCCTATCCTCCTCCCCCAAACACCCTTTTATTCTCTTCTTGTAACTAACTCTCACCTGACTCATCTCTCCCTTATTTCCCACTTTACCCTCACCTATAGCCCGTATTGCCTTATTTCGTATTCTCCTTCTATTGCTATATTTCTGCTTGTCTCAACATTTATCAACTCAACAGATTTTAAGCTTATCACCATCATCAACCCAAAGTTAATAATTGGGATTTATAGGATGAATGTGTCCCTTGTTTAAGTGCAATATGGCATGTTTTAAATGTACTTTCAATGGTCTGAAATTTATCATCTCAAAGTAAAAAAGATTGACGAAAACCTCTCATGTGTCACAATTTATGGGATCCAATATTGGAGCAGCCACACTAGGCAATATGAGAATTCTAATATTCTATACAAGCGAAGAATATAAAGAGAAAATTGGTAATAAGCTCATGACTCAGATCCATGTATTTGACAGAAATGTCATCCACCAACTGAGATTCGTCAGTTACTTCGTGCTGATTCAAAATTCCAGGCATGTTTTTCTTGAAAATAATCCCAAGAACCAAAGTAATCAAAACAAATTGGCAATTTTATTCAATGAAGCATGATTGATGAGGTGATTCAAAGATATCGCTTAGATGAAATCAATAACCCCAATAATCATTGCGGATTTCATCGTCAAACTTCTTCTTCACCTCAGGATGCTGCTCAAAGTACTCATCAGCAGTCATGGTACTGATCTTTTTCTGTCGTCACAGAAAAAAATCCCATGAGAAAGTTGTTCCATAATAGTGAATATTTTATGCAGCTTTTCATTTTCATTTTCTATTCTCTTTCAAAATCAACCACAAAAAGAGAACAAATATGAAAACAAGAAACTGTATTAACATCAATATCACCTTTAGCTCTTGTACTTCTGCAATCTCCTTCTCTAATCTTTCCGATTCCTTAAGAGATTGTTCTTCTCCTTGCTTCAGTTCCACCAACTGTAGATCAAAAGTTTGGACTTACTTAGATGGTCCAATAATAAACTAACTTATATTTGGCTGATACCTATAGTTTATCATCTCATAAAGAATTTTTCACTTTAAGAAGGTATCCACAATAGGATTGTTTAGGGAAGCACCTAAAACCTATGGCCTAAGAGATTGTTCGCTACTGGAAAATTTCTCAAAGGAAAAAGAATGTTGGAATCGAAGTTCGCAAGTAACTACTCATAACCTTTTAGAACTCACCAGAGAATCGAATTTAGGTTTGTATTCAGGAGTTACAGTGTCAACATACTTGGGAATTTCAACGCCTGCAAAGTAATAATGAAAAGTAAAGTCACATCAAAAGGAGAAATGATTATGTAGCATTTGGTAGGGTGAAATGTAATGAAATGATATTTGAAGTGCAATGATGTATGGGTTATAATGTAATAAACATTAAACTGACCTGTAATGGTGATTAGATTGCTGAAGGAATAAGTTTGTATATGATGTAATGCATAAACCCCATCACATAACAACTTTTGTAGAAACCAAACATTATATTAAAAGTCAAACTGCAAAGGTTTTATCCCATAAGTCACTTGTGCAGTACATATACACCAATCATTGTAGGTTCCATCCATTGCAGGTAGAAAATCTTTCAGAACGCTAATGACATATTCAATGCCTAACTACTCTTGAGCTTCATATAGCTTCAACTACCACAGAATTAGAACCAATGAAAGCAAGTTTACAACTCATCCTCCACAGAGCTGAAAGTAGATTCTGCGACTCAGAATACATACCAACAAAGCCTCAATTGTTATAGGTCATAGTGGGGTTCATCTAAGATTTTTTCAGCTTTGAATTCATCAAGTAAAGTCAGCCAAAGTCAGAAAAGAGAGGGCCTTCATGAAATGCACAAGGAACAAACCATAACTTAAGTTGCATCATATTAAATGTGCTAATGATTTAATTCATAGGCAGCAGGGATAAAATTCACACTATAGTCAATAGGGACCTAAGATGCAATACACATCAATTATGAAACGATGCAAATATTCAAAATATTTATTTCACTGCAGTCCTCTATTGTGGAAACAAGACTCACTGATTATTGTTCAGGAGATAGTACGAGGATCAAAAGGTGAAATATGTATTAGCTAAATATTGTAGCACCTCTATGAACACTTGGTATGCTACGTCCTTTGGAAACATGCACAAGAAGAAAACATATATCTAGGGATGCAATAAAGAATCAGCTTGTACAATGCTCTATATATTACTACTGTTTTCATTTACCAATTAAACAAGAAAGATCATATCCCCTTCTCTTCCTCTGCCTCCTAACTAATAATTTGTCAGCTAAGTCTAGGTACGCACTGCATTTATACAGAAAACAAGACCCACAAAAGCAACGGAACGATTTTCAGAAAGCCTCCATCATTTGGAAGAAAATCCAAAATTTCCTTGTCCTCCACAATCAGACAAAAGTTAGACCCCAGCATCAATCAAAGGACCCTACTTCTAGACTTTTTATCCACACAGTAGCAATTGCATGAAAGAAATAGAATTTTCAACAGATGAGAGGCAGAAAAACTTCATCCAATACATGCTTATGAAGGATTAATGAAGAGAAAGAGTTATGACGGATCAATGATGATAAAGACATACTATCATATGCTTCCTTGTACATATCCACCAGTTTAGAACCTATTCCTTTTCTGTAATACTCCCAATCTATAGGCTCAGGTTCCTGCATAATGTAGAACCAGAAACTATTCAGATTCGAGTATTGAGATACTACCATTTTACAGTCCAATGACAAGAATTTCAGGTATTAAGAAGAACCTAAACAAACCGATATTCAATGCAACAGACGTGAAATTTAAGCAATGAAAAACATCACAAACTTTCAATGTCGGGTTAAATGATTCATGACAAGATCAACCATCAATCACTAATGGACAATTCAGGCAATAGCAATTCCACAAGCAATTCTACAAGGACACGTTTAATTCTATAACGAAAAAGAAATGATTGACCATCCTCAATCAATAACAGAGGAAGAACTTATAAAAGACCGAATAAAAAACAACTTAGCAAGGAAGATTTGGAATTATAAATCACTCTCTTTAGTCCTTTAGATTAGAGAATAACAACAGAGAGATGAAAATCTCAAACTAAAAAAAAAAAGGAGCATCGAAACAAACAACACCATCTTAAGCAAACAGAGCATCGAGAAGGATAATTAGGTGGAGGGTCAGATCTAGAAATGAAGTGGAGAAAACCCTAACAGAGAAAGAACAAGAGGGGACTTAATAAAAGAAGTACCTGACTGAACTTGGTTTGAAGCTGGGAGTTAACCTCGTCGAAAGTGCGGCGGAGAGTGGCGAACTCCTTGCGAGCCTCATCGGAGACAAGAAGCTTCCCCATACCTTCCCAATCGATGCTCTTCGACGCCTTGAACGCCACATCCGTCACTTTCTTACCTGCTCCGCTCATCTTCACTATCTCTCTATCTCACACACACTTTCTCTCTCTCTCCCCCCGTCCTTTACCTCTTCTCTGTTTCTCTGCTTTGAACGCCTCCAAATCCTAAAACAACTATCTCCAGGGCAAAGAGTTACATCCACGTGTCAAAGAAGTGGAGTGGATTAAGTAAAAAAATTAGAAAAGGAAAAAATGTTGGGCCTGTTTCTACATAGGCACGGTAATTTACTTAAATGGGATTTAAAGTTTTAAAAAAAAACATATTGGGCCTATTTTAAACACAGGCCCAGTTAAATTGACTTCATTGGGTTTAGGTTTTGACCCATTTCACCGTTGATTGTTTCTCTCTAATCTCTAATTTATAGCAGGCTCGCCCAGGCCTGAAGGACGTGGTCCCTTCGAAATTAGATTTCAAGAGTGCTCGTCCTATCCATATTAGCAGACAAAGGTAAAGAACATTTGTACTTTAATCAAAAAATTTATATTAGAAATACTCGAGATACGACTGCGTTTTATTAAACATTTTCAGACCTCGTACTTCAGCAAAATTAAATTTATAGTAAGCTGAAATAATAAGTGAATTGCGAAACAATTCAGTCAACCAAGGCTTGAGACAGAGACGAATGAGAATTTGGAAACAATACAATATAATAAATTATCATCTTTGGTTGATATTCAATGCAATGGGCCTTCGGTGAGATTTTCAATGCTATTATTCAAAATAATTAATAAGTCCTCAATCTTTTGCGGAGATCGAAAATTGACCACAAAATTCGTTTTGCATGCATAAGGAGGATGCTAATGATGATTTTTGCCGCGTGAGAACAGTGCAAGACTTTGAGCAAGTTATGGAGCATGTCTCATAAATCATGAAACAAATCATACCCGCACGAGAGGTACGGTCCAAAAGTTAAATTTCCACTAACCAAAGTTTCGACGCACTTAGTGATAAAACAATGTCTGTCGCCGCTCTTTTTGTTTATGTTCAAAAGACAGACAGCTCAGAGAGGGTGGGTTACTTCTTCTATTAATAGGAGCCGTCCGTACGTGGCCAATATCTCTATCTAACTATAAGGCATGCGATTTTTGAAGAATTCAAAAGGCAATATGAAGACTAAAGAGAAGTGATGTAGAAAGAAGATTCGGTTAGGGTCTCGTTCCTGTTGTTACGTTCTTTTGTCTAAAACTTAGATACCATTTTCCACGAAGTAAAGTTTCAACCATCTTTTCTTGATTCCCATTAGAATCCATTTGGGTGGTTGTGTTTTAGGTTTGAGCTTTTCGGTATTTGTTACACAAATTAACTACACCTTTTAAATAAATTATTACTAAATTAAAAATTAAGAAATTCCCATTATTTGAGAAAAAATTCAAGACCTAGATGTTATATAATTTAAAAAAAGAAAATATTATTCAATTACTTAAAACGAATTATATTTCTTTAAGAAGGTTAGTTGTGTGAAAATGTGCTGCCCTATACTTTCCCCATTTTCAAAGGGACTATAGTTTCTTTGTTTAATAAATTCTTAAATAAGTTAAAACCTACTGCCAAATGTTAGTTACGAGTCAAAGCATTGACTAGGACACTAAATGTCAAAAGAAAACCAAATGAGTGAAGACTTAGAAGCTCCATACCTATCATTTTGTGGTGGACAATAAATCCAGTTGCACGGCAAATTACCTTATCCTTCGATGCTTCTAGGTTAAAGACAATATGAAATCTTTGTGTTCATCGTTACATACTTATAGCCACAATCCTAGACGGTACTAATTTCTATATATATATATATATATATATAAAACGGTTGAACTCAAAATTCAATGGTTGCAGTAATTTCTAGTCTAGTCAAAAAACAAGATTATGTTTAATAATTATCTTATATGTTGAAGAAACTTACGATTTTTGACAATTCTAGAGAAGACACCAAATTTCATACATGTGATATTTAACTATTGTTGATTAAGGCTCCTTAGTAAACGTTCAAGTATAAATGCATTCACAAAATTGATTGAATAGAATTAATAATCAAAATTTTAAATAGAATTAAAAACCTTGATTCATAATATTAATTGCATGCACAAAATTTCATAAAGAAAAAAAGTTATGGAGCCTTAGTAAGTACTCCTGCCTATTCAAAATAAGTGTCGTTTTAGAGGAACGCACACTTATTAAGAAAGTTAATGAAATATCTGATATACCCTTATTAATTACATGTTAAAGTGTCTTGAAAATATAATCTGTGTAATTAAGATGTGAGAAAAATTAAAGGGTAACTTTGGAAGTAAAATCATAAATATGCATAAAACGTTATAAACGACATTTATTTTAAATAATTAAAATCCTTCTAAAACGACACTTATTTTGAATAGGAGGGAGTAGTTATTTAACTAATTTAACTCTTTTTGCTCTATTTATAAAGTAATTGATCATAACACATTGCATGGCATATTCATCTCAACAGGAAAAACAAAACGAAGAAGTAGAATCGAATACGAAGTAGAAATTCATGTAGAGAACTTGAAAGAACAAGATGTAACAATAATTGAAAATAACGACATTATGATTTAGTGAACACATCAAGTATTAACGAAAAAGGAACATGGTTCAGCCGAATTTTGCTGGGCTGGAATATCATTGTTTCGATCCATGATCTACGCGGCTCTGGTTAGAAGATTCCTGCAAAACAGATAAGGCACGCCGGGGGTTGGTTCCCGGGAGGCCCCTCCGACGCTCAAGTTAG
>JANZLC010000008.1:4220324-4244770 GCA_026413385.1 Erythroxylum gracilipes | reverse complement strand
GGATAATTTTAAAAGTAAAATCATAAATATGCATAAAAAGTCACAAACGACACTTATTTTGAATAATTAAAATCCCTCTAAAACGATACTTATTTTGAATAAGAGAGAGTAGTAACTCTCATATTTATTATAGCTAATATTAACTAAATTAATATTTTATATTGTGAGTTATTTAATTAAAATAATAATACTATTAGAGCAATCCTTAATTAAAGAGCACATGGGGATAACATAAACTCAAAGTATTAGACGTTGTTAAGTCTTAGAATAGTTGCATTATAAATTTTAAGCCTATATACCAGTCTAGTAATTAGATTTATGTAAGAGGACAAAAATTGACTATAGTTTAGATTTCAAACTCGCTCATTCCTTTTAGTAATAAAAATTATTAAAATAATGATTTTATATTCAAAATTTTCATGGAATCACTTTTGACATATGGAATTTTGTAAATTACAATATTGTCTTAATTAAAATTTCATATTATAAATTATTTATTGATATAAGAATAGTTTAATTAATACTAATCATAATGATAAAAACTATCAAAATAATAATTATGTAATTGGATTCTTTTTGTAAAACCCCTTTCACATGCGTGACTTTGCAAATTACATAGCTTGCCTTTGGAAGTGGATATATATATACAACAAAATTGTTATTATATCTGTAAGAATTAATTCGAAATTACCCCGTCTATATCTTTATAGAATTTTTTAACTTAACTTCCTTGTTATTAATGTCTATGATATAATGTTTGAAGACAACTAAATATAAACATAACATATATTTATATTTACTTGTTTTCAAGCCAGGCTCGATCTTGGGAAATGATAAGAAGGACATCTATTCAGGACTGACTGTTGATCTGCCTCTATTGATTCATTGATAAAATTAGATTCATTGAGATCATCCTGCAAGTCAACCATCAGCATGCATCGGCATCATGCTAGCGCTTACCAAATATGAACCACAAACAGTACTTAAATAAGTTTCTTGCGTTTTGATTTAGCGGTGACCGAACTTTCAAAGGTGCCAAAATCTAGAATATGGTACAATTTTGACATTGATTATTCTTTGAAATAGTCTACGTTTAACCTTTCATATAACAGGTCATGTGAATGGTTTTTTGATCAATTGAAATTTTAACTCTAATAATAATAACTTAGCAAAACGCACGGTCTAAAAACGTTTATTAGTAAGTAATCGGTGTTTTTTTATATCTAATCTTTTGTTTCAGTTATTCTGTTCAATTAAATCTCATTTATATATTTATATGGGGTTCACACAAATATATGGATAAAATTTAATGAAACATTATAGGAACACCATGATCGAAATAGAATATTTAATCTTCTTATTTCTTTCTCTTTTTTTATTTCGTATTTTCACAAATATATTAATTCCGGTGGTAATAAAACATAATAAAAAGGATAGATAAACTTAAACACAAGGATAAAAGTATACTCCCTCCATTAGATCTAACCTAATTATTTTACATTTCAAATTTAGTATGTTACCACTAAAAGCAAAGTCTGTATACACCGACTGTCGGTATGCCAAAGACTTGATTTACGTACTCGTGAAACAAAGAGGAAGGCATATTCCTCGAGATGTAACGTTCTAACTAAACAATTTCTCGAGTGCAAACCATTAAACACGTCTTTTTTTTTTTTGGGGTTACAAATGAGAGAAAATTAAAACTATCTCATAAAAGAAATATCACAAGCATCAGCTCAAATAATCAAGGAGAGAGCGTCAGGAATTTCCTCCCAAATTTAAAAAGTGGACGAAATGTTATGACCTAATTTAGTCAAACAATCTTCCGCAAAATTACCTTCACAAAACACATGCCTAATAGAACAAAGCCAATGCTTAGTAAGTAAAGTCTGAATATCCAGAACCAGAACAAATAAAGGATAGGAAGAGAGAACGCCATAATTCACCATTCTCACTGCCTCCAAGCTATCCGATTCCACCACGACTTGGCGAAAACCATGATCCCATGCAAAAATCAATCCATCGCGAATGGACCATAACTCTCTCACTAAGATAGTCGAAACGAATACCCCCCCTAGCCAACGACCAAAAGAATCACGCAACAACCCTCCACCACTGGTCAGCCCAGGATTAACAACAGAACTGCCGTCATAATTTAACTTCACCCAATAGGCGGAGCAGTCCAACCAATCCAATTAATTGTTCGTTACAGTTTACTAATCAATGTGTAACAAGCTACAAGCTTGTCATGCTTGGATATTAAGAAGAAATCTAGGATTGACTTTGGAACTGACTAGGTTTCTTTTATGAAATGTAAGAGAAGGGCACGCGATCATGGGTCAAAAAAATAACACAACGTGTGTCCCGATCAGGCATGGAAAAATCATGGCATGTTGGGTGAGCAGATTTGGCTCATTGTGTAGAGATCAGTAAAAGCAAACGACTGAGAAGAGTGGCAAGACATCAATTTGTTGCCGACAGGGGACAAAATGTGAATTCACTCTTTCACGTGGAATTCACGTGACCTAAATCATGGCCCAAACCGCGTTTAAGGGAGACAATACCTGAGGAATAATACCATAAAGTTAGCAAAAAACACATGCCTTTTGGGATGAGAATGCTCTTAAGTATGAGGAATAAGATTGAAACTTTACTGCTGTATTAGAGATCACATCTTTTTTGGGTCAATACTTACACATGATATTTGTTAATTTTGTCAAAGATAATTTATATAAAACTGAAAATTTATATGCATTAACAAATTAATAATATAACTACATACCTTTTTTTAAATTCAATAATCAAAAATTATTCTTATAAAAATTTTATTTTTTTCAAATAAAGGTTGTATTTTATGTCACGGTATGTAATTTAGAGAATGTTAATTTCTTTTTAAAATTTGTCTAATTCTTATTTAATTAAAACACGTACATATCCACATTAATTAAGAAATAAAAATTAATAGGAGAAGTTGAATTTTGGTATGATATACTTTAATTCAAATGTATTTAAATGGGAAATATCATGATTGTTTTAAATTACCCCAGCACTTTTGTTAACTAAAGCTATTTTTAGTAGTTAAGTTTTAAAAAACAATCTTGGCACTTTACATCCTCCAATTAGATTTGAAAATATTTATAAACTTATTTTTTTATTAATTTCCAATGTACATTATATTTTTTCTTGAATTATGTTAAATACTTTATAATATTTTAATTTTAAACAAGAGCAATTCATACATAAGAGAGGCTCAAGTCTCAACTTAAAATCTCACGATCATCATTCTTATATTTTGATGTAGTTGATGCTGGAGTTTAACCTATATAATAAAACATTCAATATGAACAAAATGAGAAATTGAAGAATGTGATCTTTTCATAAAGATATTTGAAAGAATATTATATATTCATGGCAAGTTATAAGGCATATATTGGGTATTAGTTTATGTTATAGTTTCTTCTAAGCCATAGAAGCTGTTTTGACTAACCAAATGATCATGTCTAATCTAACTAGCTAGCTTTAGATAGACAATAAAACAAGGAACTTCTTGTAAGGTAGTAGAACATATCGATCCAGCGATCTCTAGGAAAAATTTTGAACAAGAGCGTGGTGTTGGACTTGAATCAATCCGAAAAGGTTTTGCATGAACGAATCTACGCATGCAATCCTTGTACCTCAGTTGTCTAACCATGCACATGCATGGTTGAAGATTGGCAGTTTGTCCTGTAGGGAGAATACAAATCGAGTACAAAAGAACGCTAAAAACACAATTCATAAGAATGGACAAGAGATTAAGAAATGTCGTTAAGAACATGTTGAAAATGAGAGAGTAAGACGAAATAAACTATTTCCTTACCGTTAGGAAGCTTGAGGCTAAGCCATTAATGCAGAGGGAATAGAATGTCATTTAATTTAAGACTCATCCGTGAATATGGAAGGGCAGATGAGTTCAACTTTATGCAATAGATGGATCAGTACTATGAAGAACTTTTCAACTCTATGCAAAAACCAGCCGTCAGATTAGTGTTGAAATGGCCGGTTTTAGAATCGCTAATGCCTTTCCATCCCGCCATCAGTTACAGAATCTCGGATCCAAAGAAGAGAAGAGAAGGGTATCTCTTAATTGAGGTGCATACTTACTGATATGATTAATTTCTTTTCGACCAATAGATTACATAAAAGGAAAGCAAAAGAAACAAACTCGAGCACCTCTAGTTGTCTTGACAAAACATACATTAATTAAGATATGGTCAAAAGGTAGTTTGACAAGTGATTTCCGAAACATCGATTTCAAGTAAATGATATTAGGTAACCAGAAAGTTGTTTAACATCCAATAATCAATTAAGTACACGCAGCCCAGAAGACCATTAGATTGAAGATAGAAAAGGAACATGGTTATTACTTTAACATTAATTTAAACATCTCATGGCCAAAAGACCTATTCGCTTCATCTAGCTTTGACAAAGAGATCATATCCCACCTCCCAATTTCCCTCTCAAATTTATCTCACACCCCACTGATTAAGTGACTCCTATATTCCTAATTACTAATTAGTAAAAATTTATCTTTAAAAAATGTACTTGGGAGCTCTCCTTCTCATATACGTAAGGCACTTAGCCTACAGAGTTAGGATAGTCTTCATTAGTACAGTCTCTCATAGGATACTAACTGCATGCAACAAATTGAGATGGTTTTGGAGGGTTATCATTGGTTATGTCCAAATAGACTCCCAGATGTTCTCTTCAGGGAAGCAAGGATTGGTCTGGGATATTTGTGGAGAGTGGATGAAACTGTCGGCCAGTTGTTGGGATGATTGCTGATGATGAGGAGGATGTGCCATTTCCATGCAAAGTAAAGCCACGAGGTTGGCTTGTTGACACTGCATATTCACAATCTCGGCTTGTGCTTCGGCGAGTTGTGCTTGGAGCTCACTGACTTGTTTTTGTAGTTGGCATATAGCCCCTGCACATCCGTACACAGGATCTCTGATTCTCGCACTCGCCTCGTAAACCATGCTGCTCACCGCATCAGCCCTTTGAGGCTCTGGAAGTTCCTGGAATTCAAACCCATGTTTGCTTTAAATGATCGAATAACTTCGTAACGAACTGTAAGAAAATGGTTTGGAAAGTCAAAGTTTAATATTAAATTCTAGAGCAGTTACCACATCATGAGCTGATCTTTCACGATTTGGTGTGGCTACTTAATGTGAATAGGACCAATAGGTTTTCATACTTGACTGACGAGTATTAAAAACATCTCTGGTATTTAATGCGCGGTGAGACTTGGCATTCCTTTCCTTTATCACTCAGCCGTACACGTTTTTGTTCTCACTTTTGGACTTAAATATAACATACTGTATTCACATTAAAATCTTATCTGAATAACCCGAAACGGAAGATCTGAAATCATTAAACCGAAACAAGACCACAAAACAGAGACTTACAATCACACTTGTAAACTTCCTCTAAAATTACTAGCCAGAAACTGATAAGCAGTTTCAAGTTTCAACTACTGGAGCCATTTAACAGAATATCCTGAGAAACTGGTAAGTCTGATCTAAAACATGACTAAAACTAAAAGCAAAGTACCTGCAAGAACTTAATGATGTTGCTGGCACCAAAGACGCGATGAGCAATGGTAAACTTGACAGGTTCAGTAGGAGGAAAATAAGGTGCCAACACACATTTCTCAGCACATCTTCTCCTAAGAATCTTGCAGGCGGCACAGGGACTAGCAACCACAGGATGAGGAGAAGGAGGTGAAGAAGATGGGGAATGAGATGGAGGAGAAGGTGAGTTATTGACATTAACAATAGCGGTAGCGGTAGTAGTAGTAGTAGGTGTAATGGTAGTGGTAGTAGGCGTAGTATTGTTGTCACTATGCTCCATTAATCTCAGGTTTTGTTGGGTTTGAGGACACTCCAAAGGAAATAAAAAACAGAGAGAAGGAGATATAGGTATAAAAGAGAGAGTGGAGAGTTGTGGGGTTGTGTGAGGAAGGTTTGGGAGATTATATAGTGAAAGTTGGAGAGCCGTATAGTGAGTTTGACGTCATGCCGGCGAAACTCTTTTCAGTTGTGCCAACGTTCTCATTTTTCTTTTGTTTGTTAGGTTTTGTGTTACTTTTTGGTATCTCATGTGAAAGCCCTCCGTATTATCTGGAGAGCCCTCTTTATTAATATTAAAAGAAACAAGAATTAATTACGTTAATTTATTAAAACCCCATTTTTAGAGATATTAAAGTCTTTTTCAAAATGAGAAATAAAATTTAAGTTCACATCAAACTATATTTGACTTTTACCGCAAAACAAAATTGACTTCACAACTCAAAGAGTTTCCTATGCAACGTCGTTTCTTTTGGTTTCTAGCGACGTAATTATTCTTCTTTTGTTCTACAAAATTCTGAGTCGATTGCCTAACTTTTCTGGTGCAAATCTTTTCCAAGCTCTCTCGTCTTATCTCCAATTTAATCGGACTCGGTCACGAGTAAATTTTTCAACAAGATGAACAAAAATGTCTCATCATAAATACTAATTTCCAATCTATGCTATATATTATCTTGCTTGACACATTTTTCATTTAAGAAAATGAAGGAATGGACCACGATTGTCACCCTGTTTTCAGTAGAAAACCCCTGAAGTTATCTTTCTGATTTACGATTTAGAGATAAAGTGAGTTACTCTACATTCCCTGAAAGTCAATGTTGTGTCCATCGCATTCTTGCTTGCATATTTGTAGTGAACTTATCGCATCTATCTTATGACCTCAATTGGCCAAATACTGATGTTAGGCATGCAAACATGGCCTCAATTGGCAGTCCAAGATTGACCTACTTCTGCTCACTCTGCCTTTCCGCAAATGCCAAGTTGCTATAATTAGTTATTGGGTTTGCTACGAAAGTATTATTTCTACTCCCCCTTAACCACCACCGGATATTCTTGGCCTGTCACTGAGAACGACACTGTTGTCCTTTCCACGTGTTTTGGAGAAAAACTAATTCTCCCATCAATAAATATTTACGAGAAAGAATAATTATGTTCCAATTTGAAGGAATTGATAGAATTAAAAGACAAGTTGGAGCTAGAGAGGAGAATCGTCAGCTCGTTCAGCACATGAGGGAAGAAAAACTAAGTTAACAGGTCTTAAGCAGCCGTTTGTGATTGTGACATCTCCTAATCTTAAAAGCTTAAAGAAGCAAATATACAAAATTCTTCTTAAAGATTAACAACATTTCCCTCTAAATTTCTAACCAAAAATTCCACAAATTATAAAATATAAGATTTGGACTAGCAATCTATATTCTATCTCATCCATGTCTCTATGATACTCCAGTACTAGTCATCATTTTTTAATTTTCCTCTTTATCACAGTGTTTTGCGTGTGGACCTTACAAGTTAAAAAAAGGAAAGGCGCTACTCATTATCTTTGATTTATTGTTTGCTACTTGTATGATACAATAGCTCCAAGAAAGAGGTGATATTTCACACTGCAACAACAGCAAGCAGTTTAGTGTAAACACCCGATGCATCTTCCTGAGAAGGATATTGCACCATAAATGTTGGGTGCCCTTGTGTTTACATGCTCTTTTATCCATATAATGTAGCTGTTCTTATTATATGTGTGTGGTCGTGTGTGGATTTGAACTGCTACAAGACGAAGTTAGTGTAGGAATAGCTAGACAGTTCCTGTTTGTTAAAACACAAGTGTCAATATTCGTCAGGTTTTAAATTATAGTCTGCCATGTGCAATCAGAACTTTTATCGTAATTTGTCGTTATTACATATATGTTTTTTTTCCATTATCTCTGCGTCATTTATAGTTGTTATAATTACTTACAACTGTAATATAATCCATATTCTGCAATTCCAAGGTGTAATATTAACAGATTGGGTATATAGTACTGGAGCTATCAGTCCTGATAGTCACTGATATGCAGTGTTGCAGTAAAGTTATATATCGATTTCTGGGGTCCTACTGATTAAGATTACACGATTCGTCCTGCAAAAAAAGAAATGTGATAATCTGGTTTGAATGGTCGTGGTTGAAACATCATCTTCATCCCTGCCTTTTGTAAGTGCACTTATTTATACGGCATCTAACTGCGCTGACTGATTATAGATTTTCATTATGATGACTAATGAGTAGTGAATAAAATTAATTACACAAGAAGGCATGCATAATTATTATCTTATCAAACAGATGATAAGGCCAGAGCTGACATTGCCAATGGGATGGTATAAATTCAAGATGACCTATGTAATTAAGAGATAAGACCCAACCGGTGAAATATTTAAGAGACCCTGATCGAAAATATTCCGTCGACTTCTTGACCAAATACTTTCAAAATACCATTCTTGGTCTTATTTGCTCAAACCTAACAAGTTGTACGCCAAATCAATGTGAACATGGAGCAGTGCACGAATAATAGAACGTATTAAATAATTCTATGGGATGCTTGGTTAGTTTACGAATCCTATTTGGAAGCAGAGCTGAAACTTTCCGAATTTTGAAATGGATGGAAGGTCATGTTCGTTGAGTTTTCCACTTTCTTTGGCGATGATTCACTGATGCTACGATCAGGTTCAAGCCAGATTTTATGTCTCCCACTATTAAGTATATTCTTGTCAAGGCCCACACGGTTTCAGGACAACAATGTCTTCACAGCAAGCAGTATCCCACTTTCAGATCAGAAGAACACTGATTACAGCTGCTATGCTTGGCTTCAGCCTTGTTGTCCTCAAAATTCTTGCGCCCATTTTTCGCAGTTTCAATGACTCCAAGGTTGCCAGATTTCAGGACACGGTTATTAGAACAGAAGAGATTCTCGAATTAATTGAACCTATGTGTCATCTTCATGCTCGTGACATGAATAGACTCTATAGACTGGTTAAGGCTGTGTTAGAAAGGACAGCATAACTTAACTTGCATACAATTTGCTCATTCCTTCATTGGCTGATGGGAGAATGATGACGAAACTACATATTTACGTGTTTCCAACTCTAAGACGGCTGGTTCACAATACAAGTAGTCTGTTTCTAGCCAGCCTAAAAATGGGATAATAAATCCTATTAAAATCCAAGATAAGTTGTCATTTTGTTACGATCGCACATGATATTTTGCAATAGCTTGTCAAATTGAAAACATTGATTTCAAAGACGTGATTAGACTGGTAAAATTAACTCTTTTTAAGGGTTTAAGTCACATTATAGAATAATTGCAACTCACTGTCACTCCCCTTTGAAGGATAGTTAATTAATGTGAATACACAGACAATTATAAATATGATTTTAATTAAATTTTTATTTAATTTTAAATCATTTTTAATAAATTATTTATTCAAAATATAAATTTATAAATTATTATATATATATTAAACATATAATTACAGAATAATGATTACGAATTTTATCATAAAATTTTGTTGTTATAATTTTTTAAGAGTTTTTAAATTTAGAAGATTTTATTTTTAATATTTAAAATAATAATAATTTCCAAATAAATGCAATAACGTATCATTTCAGGTTTAATATTTTTTTGATAAATAAGATTTCATTTTTCTCATTGCTTCCAGAACTTCCCTCATGGAAGTTAACTAAATATAAAGTAGGGAACTGCGCACTTGCTGCAGTTATTCAACCAAAGCCATCGAAAATGGGTATTTTACAGCAACTGCAAGCTGCACTTGCTGCAATTATTCAACCAAAGCCATTGAAAACGTGTATTTTGCCGCAATTGCAAGCTTATTCTTCCAAGTACTAAGTACAATACTTCCACAAATCATGGTATGACTTTCAAAGATGCTGCAGTTTATAGTTATCTCGTACATGCTTCTGTTCGGAGCACGCTATGTTGGCTGAGATCAGGGTACTTTGACGAGTCAGTAATGACACACTGGCGTGTATGTTGAAGAATCTTAGTTAGGCAAGTGGAAAGAATTCTTATTCTTCATTGAATACTCGAAGGAATTCAGCCATTCCTTTCCTGTGCATTTAACGACTTGATATCTAGTTCTAGAATTCTAAAACATTAACAACAAAAATAATAACAATTCAATAAAATTTTTGTTAAAATGTGAGATTTTCCTGACTAATAGAGACACTGTTTCTGATAAACTCATAAGAAATTAAGTTAGGTAAGTTAGAAAGAATTCTCATAATCCATTGAATACTTAAAAGAATTTAGATATTTTATTTATGTGCATTTAACGACTTGATATTTAGTTTTAGAATTATAAAACATTAACAACAATAATAACAACATTTTAGTAAAATCTTCGTTAAAAAAATGAAGTTCTCTTCATTAATAGAAAAATTGTTTCCAATAAACTCATAAAAAATTAAATTAAGCGAATTGAAAGAATTCTCATACTTTATTGAATACTCGAAAGAATTTAGTTATTCCTTCTCTATATCAAATTAAATATATTTTAAAATTTAAAATTTTCTATTTAGTAATTAATTTTTCAGAATTTGTAAAAATCATGTTAAAACATTGTTTTTGATGATATGACACAATATTTGATAAACATGCAAAGTTAAATTGATTTTTAACAGATGTTGCTGCACTAGGTAGGATGTGAATGAGATGTTTCCAAGTTATTGACTTTAGAATTCAAGAACAGGCACTTTTCCATAGAAGAACCACCCCACGTGTATCTCTCTTGGGGAAGACTATGTAAACTACTCTTACCTATGATTTAGTTCTTATCCTTTATGTATATAATTTTTAATCTTTTTTTCCTGTGATACTTATCTTGTATACTTATATTATATTTTTCCTGTCTTATCTTGTATACTTTAGCATTATGTATTCCATAATTAGAGATCACTTTTTTTAGCCTATGGGCCTAAATTTAATTGTTTTCAATTGATCGATCTATAGGTCAAGCTTAGATTTGGACAAATTCGAGATCCAATTATCCTACATAAAATAATATCGTTTTAAGTAAAAAAGTTAAGTCTCGAGTAAGCTTAAGCCTGAATAACCCAAATCTTAATTTAATTTAAAAATAAATTATTCTATATTTTAATTTTAAAAAATTATTTTAAAAAACTTAGCGGGGGCTGGCCCATGGGCCAACCCATTGCCATCCCTACCCATAATTCAATCAATAAGAAACGGGTCAATCCATTATCATCCCTATCCATAATTCAATCAATAAGAAACACCAATACACTCCATTATTTTCAATAGACCATCACCACAGGCCAATCCATTGCCATCTCCATCCATAATTCAATCAATAAGAGACACCAATACATTCCATTAATATTCACCCTAAAGTGGACATTTTCTAGTTGACTTCCAGTATTTTTACTAAATGATTACTAGACATTAGAGCTATTACTCACATGATCCTTGATTCTTAAATTGTGGAATTTGTGTTACCATGCGATGAATCTAACAAAGTGGTTGCAAGTATGGGCAGACTCTTCCTAGTTCATCTACTAGTTCTTTATCTTTTCCTACTTCCATTTGACCACTTCATCTTAATAATATTCTAATTGTTCCTCCCCTTAATGCAAATCTTTTTTTTGATGTTAAATTTGTTACTAATATTTCCATTCTTATTGCATTTATTCTATTTAGTTATATTTTAAAGGACCTTTATTCTAAGATACTATACTTTGTTGGATCCATTCACAATAATCTTTATCCATCGAAACTTCCTTTCCACTTCAAGAATCTAGCTACTCTTGCATTCACTTTAGCTTCATTTTATTTGTGACATCAACGTCTTAATCATCTATTTTATCGACACTTTCTAGTTTATCTTATTGTTTGCCTATTAAATCCAAATTTATAACTTATTGTAATTCTTGTTTTCAAGAAAAAGTATTCATCTTCCATTTTTATTATCTTTTCGCATTTTCACCTCACCTTTATAACTTATTCATTGGAACATTTGGGAACCCTCCCTAACTCTATCTCTTTTTGAGTGTCAATAAATTATTTTTTTGTAGACGGCTGCAGCCACTTTAACTGGATCTTTCCATTAGCACAAAAATCTCATGTCATCTCTCATTTCCAAACCTTCGAAGCCATCATTAAATTCTCTTATCTACTATTATAAAAACCTTTCAATATGATAAAGCTTTTGAAACCATCAAAGTTGTCTTTGCTATCTATCTCACATCTAATGGCATTACCTGTTACATCTCTTATCCTGACACACCTTAAAAAATTGATATTGGTGAACATAAAATGCATCATAATACCAAGATCAGCCTTACACTACTATTTCATGCATCCCTTTCAAAAACTTTATAGTTTGAAACATTCTCTACAACTGTCTATCTGATTACTCTCTTGCTTACTTATGTTCTTCATCATAAGTCCCTTTATTAAGTACTCTTTCACACCAATCATGTTCTTAATTTTCTCCATGTCTTTGTTGTGCCTGCTTTCCCTTGTTATACTCTACTCGTCCTGAGAAACTTTTCCCAAAATCTATTCCTTTTGTCCTTTTTGGTTATTCACCTTAGTATAAAAGCTATCACTGTTTTATACCACTACATCCAAAATTCTCATCTCTCGACATGTTCATTTTCTCATAAATATTTTTTCCTTTGCTAATACTGCTTCTACCTCCTCCTCTACCTCTTCTTCTTCTTCTCTTGTTTCCCTAGCCCTTCCTTTCCTTTTGTTCCGTTATTCCCATTTCAAACCTTTCGTCTCTGTCTACTTAACCTGCCTCATTATTCCCATTTCAAACCTTCCATCTTTGTCTACCTAACCTGCCTCACATTTAGCTATCCTATAATTACATGTACCTGTGGTAACATTTGTACTTTCCATACATTTCCTCACTGCATCACCTACAATACCATCATACCCAATCCTCATTCTTTTGATACAATGTCTTTCACTTAAGTAAACAAAATTTTTCATTGGCGACAAGCCATACTTGATGAGTTTAATGGCCTTCGTTACAATCACACCTAGAACCTTGTCTCCCTTCCTCCAAATACAAACATTGCTAGTCGTACATAGTTTTTTTGTATCAAAAGATGTCATGGTGGTTCTATTGAGTGCTATAAAGCGCCTTATTACCAAAGGCTATCATCAAATCCTAGGCATTGATTATACTTCCACCTTTAGTCCAGTAGTTAAACCCACCATTATTCATACTATTCTCACCCTAGCTCTTTCAAAAAACTGGGCAATTTGCCAAATTGACATTAATAGTACCTTCCTTCATGGTTATCTTCAATGATCAATTTATATATCTCAACCTCCTAATTTTATAAATCTCCGTCATCCTCATTATATCTGCCAACTTCATAAAGCCTTATATGATTTCAAACAAGCACCATATACTTGATTTCATTGCTTTAGTTAAAAACTTCTCAACATCAAATTTGTTTCCTCTAATCTGATGCATCTCTCTTCATACACAAAATCACATCCCACTTGACCTACCTTTTAGTTTATATGGATGAAATTCATGATCTCAACTCCTCCTTCTCTAACAAAGACTTAAGTTCTCTCCGTCATTTTCTTGGTCTTGAAATCAAACCTACATCCTATAGTTTCCTATGCACACAATCTCAATACACCAAAGACCTTCTTCTTCACATATCTCTCAACAAATCCAAACCTACACCTATTCCTATCACCCCCACTCTCCCATTTCTGAAAAATTATAGTATTCCTCTCACAGATCCTACTGAATATCGAAGCACTATTAGTGTTCTTCAATACCCTTTTCTTACTCATCCTAATATCTAATTTGTTGTAAACAAAGTCTCTCAATTTTTACGGTGCCTTAGTGACATCTAATGGATCAACCAAATGGATTATGCGCTATCTTTACACTACAACCTCTCATGGGCTTCACCAAGTCCACCTCACTTTCCTTGCATGTTTATTGTGATGCTGACTGGACAATCTCATCTCTTCAAGCTTTAAGAAACAACCTACTATTATGTGATTTAGCACTAAAGTTGAATGTAGGAGCATTGCTCTCGCATTTGCTGAGTTTTGTTGGATATCTTCTCTTCTTGGATTGCCACACCTTAAGCCTACCCCATGGTGTGATAATCTTGACACTACCTTTCCTACTTCAGATCACATTTCCTATGTATCACCAAGCACATTGAAATTGATATACACTTTCTTCGCCACATCGCCTCTACTGATCAGATCGTTTATGTTATGACCAAACCTCTATCATCTTCTACCTTTCATCATGTTCAAGATAAGCTAACAACATCTTCCAATCATGCGCTTGAAAGGTCTGATAACATATTTAAACTATATCTCTAATTTAGTCCTTATCCTTTATACTCGTAATTTCTAATCCTTTTAGTTGTATTTTTCATGTCATGCTAATCTTGTACACTACAACATTATATATTCATCATTACCTACTCCATAATTCAATTAGTGAAAAACGCCGATACTCCATTATTTTCAATACACTATCAAGACTAAATAAAACAATACTATTTGTGATAAGTTTAACAAACTGCATGATCCTAATTACCTCAAATGATACAATCCAAAATGAACCTATCGCGGTAGCCTAATTTTCATTTCTTCTACGAGTATGTTGGGGACGGAAGACTAAACCCATTCAAGTTCGATCACATGAATTGTTTTTCAATAAAGAGTAGGCACATGCTTATCACCTTTGAATGCTTACATTAATTTAATGACTTTTAATCTCTCAGCCTTTTCATTGGGGCTTCTGGTTTGGAATAAACAAGAAATCACCCCAAAAAGGGAGACAGACCTAAATGTCCATCATCATGATGTTTTGTTTTGCAGCGAAGGAAAATGGTTGGTCCTTTGAAAATTCTTTTGAAGATATCTGAATATCTGTTAACTTACCCAACAACTTCATTAGACGGAGTTTCATCTTTGTTTTTAATTCTTTTTTTCTAGAACAAGAAAACCCAAATTATTGTTATTATGATACTGTTATTCTGTAAAAGTCAGAGGATTCAATCGTTTAGGTTCAGCTTGACCATCAAGTCTGTGGACATGAGAGGACAGGGATCATAAGGGGATGATGGATTTTAGTAGTTCGGTTAGCCACTAAGAACTTCCAAGTCTTTCCTAACCAATCACATCAATTTAGGACTTTTGATCAAACGAAACTGAGTTAGTCTCAATGGGGTATAACCAAGAAGCCAGAATTCTTCCAAGCGCCAGGAACTTTCAAGTCTTTCCTAACCAATCACATCAATTTAGGACTTTTGATCAGATGAAACAATTAGTCTCAAAGCAAATAATAATACTGTTTCTTCTTCTTCTTCTTCTTCTTCGGTACAATTGCAAATGTGGACACAGGCAAAAGCACCATACCTTACACGTTAAACTAACAGAGCTTTTTCATAGATAGCTGAAACCTGAAAGCCTCGCATATAGTTACATTGGACACCAAAACCAAGTCCAAGCACGGGAGCTAATGCTAATCAATAGACAGAAAACTACAGACAATAATTTTCAGGAACAAAATTTTTTCACCACAGAGGTGATAGGTGGAAAGATGGGAGTTTGAAAATTGTTGACAATTAATTATGACTATGAACCACACCTATGGTATAAGGTATGTTTTGTTGCAAGTTGAGCTAGATCGTGTAGTTAACCAGCCGCAATTGATGTCTTACTCCCAAGTGCTAAAAAGTTCCCCCAGCTACTTGCTCCATGGTTACCATTTATCAGCAGTCTGAAGCGAAAGTGATGTTTAGGCAAATTTGATAGTGTGGAGTGAAAAACAATATGCCCCAGAGAGTAAATTCATGTCCTATTTTATTCACAATTGAACATATGAGATGAAACCAAAGTGCTTAGTGGAAATACCTTCTGAATTACAGTGACGAGGCTGACTGCAAGCTTTTACCGCCTGCTTTCTGTTCCTCGACTTGGTAGAAGTCCTGTAGGGCCATCATATCAATAGTGCAGGATTTCAAGGTTTTTATTGCCTCTGCAGTTGCCAAAGCACCAGCCACGGTTGTTATTATAGGGACTTTGTATGCAAGAGCCATCCTCCTCAGCTGTCGGCCATCGATCTGATCTAGTGCATCCCCAGAGCTTGTGATCACCATTAACTGAATTTGCCCATTGGCAAGCATATCTCCAGCATGGGGCCGCCCTTCATGCATCTTTAGCACACGCTCAACTGGGGTACCTTTCAACTCAAGAAAGTGAGCTGTTCCAGAAGTTGCAATGATTCTGAAACCAAGCCCTAGAAAGGCCATGGCAAGCCTTTCAAGATGAGATTTTGTCAAGTCGTTTAAGCTCAGGAAGACAGTGCCAGAAACTGGTAGCTTCTGCCCGGCAGCAATTTGAGCCTTCGCAAATGCAATAGCAACCACAAAAGCTATACCCATTACCTCACCAGTGCTCCTCATTTCAGGTCCTAGCAACACATCACAGCCCGGGAATTTCTCAAAAGGAAGAACTGCTTCCTTAACAGCCACATGTGCAGGGATCACCTCCTTTGTGAAACCTATATCATTAAGTGACCTACCAGCCATTACCAGAGCAGCATATTTAGCTAGTGGATGGCCTATTGCCTTGGAGACAAACGGGACTGTACGAGAGGCACGAGGATTTGCCTCCAAAAGGAAAACCTCCCCAGCAGCCGTAATTGCATATTGGCAGTTCATAAGCCCACAGACATTAAGACTTTTTGCCAATTGTATAGTCCAAGACCTAATTGTTGCTAAACATGAAGATGAGACAGTTTGCGTGGGGAGAATACAAGCAGAGTCACCAGAGTGAACACCAGCCTGCTCAATGTGCTCCATTATTCCACCAATCACCACATTACCACGCAAATCTGCCAGTGCATCTACATCAATTTCAATAGCATCTGATAAATATTTGTCAATTAATACAGGCCTTTCTGGATCCACCTTGACAGCATTTTCCAGATAAGTCACAAGTTTATCATCACTGTATACAATCTCCATTGCTCGGCCACCTAACACATAAGAAGGACGGACAACTACTGGGTAACCTATGTCTGATGCAATGGAAAGAGCGTCAGCTTCACTCTTAGCAATGCCTCCTTTTGGCTGTTCAATCTTCAATTCCTTCAGAATAGCATTGAACCGCTCTCTGTCCTCAGCAGCATCAATAGAGTCAGGAGATGTACCCCAAATGCACACAAGCCCATTGCCACTGGCCCTTTCAGGCTTGTTCTCATCTAGATACTGTTGGATAGGCAAAGCCAGCTTCAGTGGTGTTTGACCTCCAAACTGTACAATGATGCCATCTGGTCGTTCCAAATCAATAACATTTAAAACATCTTCAACTGTCAATGGTTCAAAGTATAGACGATCACTTGTATCATAATCTGTGGACACCGTCTCAGGATTTGAATTCATCATAATTGTCTCATATCCTGCATTCTGCAGAAACGAAAGCAAGTCAAAAATTATAACCCACACAAGCATGATGCTCCCCATATGGCTCATAAAGTTATATAGCTTAAAGATAACTAGGAAATTTTGGACTTTGCCCCCCAAGTAAAGACTTGTCACAATAGGTAATGAAGAGTATGAATATTCAAAATTTTGTGAACAGCAGAGGAATTATTTTTCAACATGGATTCAGTGAATTCAGGCGACAGAAGGCCAACTAAATTAACCACATGTTTTTTGCTTCCATGTCCAAAATCCCAATCAAGATTGTTGCTTCATCAGAAATTCAGTCAGAAGACACAAGCTATAAAACTGCAATGATCAACACCTTTGTTACTGCTCAAGTTCCTGGAATTAATTGGATGCGTATATTTATTTATAATAAAGTACCTTCCTTCCTCTGTACTCAAAACAAGTCACTTTAGAAACATATATTCCATTCAAATGCCACATTAACCAAATATACTCTAAGGAGCATGCATATTTTATATTTTGCAATATACAGTCCACAGATATGTTTAAAAGGAGACAATGATAGGTATACAGCAGATTGACTAACTAACCACCATTTTCACATAGGTAAAATCTGACATCAGGATATCCTTTAGGCTCTTTACTTAATAACTACTTTTTCTTCTTTTCTTGTATGGAATGGTAGATGGGGTATAAAGAAAACTAGACAAAGTTCAGGCACAAACCTGAAGGGCAAAAGATGTGTGGCAACAGCAGTAATCAAACTCTATCCCTTGACCAATACGGTTGGGTCCTCCACCTAAGATCAAAACCTTCTTCCTTTTGGTGGGAGCTGATTCACACTCTGTGTCATAGGAGGAGTACATATAAGGAGTATTAGCCTCAAACTCCGCAGCACAAGTGTCTACTCGCTTATATGCTGGAGAAACTCCAAAAGACAGGCGTTTCAATCGCACTTCCTTCTCCGTAGACTTGGTTACAAATGCTATCTGTTTATCACTGAAACCACGTTTTTTAATTTCATAGAAGTCATCTTTTGTGAGACTAGACAAGCTTCGAGCCATAAGATACTGTTCAACGTCAACCAATTCTTTAAGCTGAGTGAGGAACCATTTGTCAATGCAACTTAGTTCATAAATCTCATCAATTTTCATCCCTTTCTTCATTGCAGCATAAATGGAATGGATGCGATCAGGACTTGGAACTCGAAGATTGTACTTTAATTTATCCCAGTCCCAACCAAGTTCCTTAACTTCTGCACATCCCCATCCTGGGTATCCACACTCTAAGGATCTAACTGCCTTCTGAAAGGATTCTTGAAATGTCCGGCCAACTGCCATTGATTCGCCAACAGATTTCATCTGGGTTGTTAGTAATGGCTCAGAACCAGGAAATTTTTCAAATGCAAACCTGGGGATCTGAACAAATATAAGAAAAAACAACTTGATATTATTAATTATTAGAAAATGAATTACAAATACAGCATGAGGAAAATAGGATTTAGTGCGTATTGTCCAACAGGTTGAAATGATCGAGAAAATGATTGACCAAATCTACAAGCAGAACACTCCACATTTGAAAGCCTTGACAATGATGAAAATTTATTTCAGTCATACATTCAAAGCAGCATACGATTTCAAAGAGAAAACAATTATCTTCATAAAATAAGAATGTAGTTTACAACACAAATTACAAGCTGTCTTGATCCTCAAAGTAGCAACAGAAGATGCTGAATGTCAAAGAAAAGAACACTAATATGCAGTCAATTAAACCATTTCAACGACTTAAACTCCACAAGCAGTTGCTTTTCTAGAACTACAAATCACTGCCACAAAACAATGTGAAAACTTGTGAAATTAACACTAGACCACTTTTTCCATAAGACCCTATCTTACAACAGTCAGACCCAAGCCAATCTTTACATATAGAACTTCACATTTAAATTCACAATTTCAATACATCAAGGACTAAAGAATCATCATCTAAAGAAAAAACAAGATGAAAAATCGCTAAAGCGTACAATAAACCTAACAAACAAAAGTTTAAGCCAATAATACTACTTTCCTGATGACTAAATTTAGTCATCATTTCTTAGCAGGCTCGTTGAATTACTCCTTTTTCCAGTATTTTAAATGAGTGTGCTCATATAAACTGTTCGAATGTGTGCCTAGTATAGGAAACAAGGTAAAAGCTCAAATAAATCACCTTACCTTTGTTACAACATAATCAATAGAAGGCTCAAAACTTGCCGGTGTCTTCTTAGTTATATCATTGGGAATCTGGTCCAGTGAGTAACCCACAGACAACTTAGCAGCCATTTTCGCTATAGGGAAGCCAGTGGCCTTGGAGGCCAAAGCAGAAGACCTCGAAACTCTAGGATTCATCTCAATCACCATAACCTCACCATCCACAGGATTCACCGCAAACTGCACATTAGACCCTCCACACTCCACACCAATCTCTCTAATAATCTTAATTGAATAGTCCCGCAACCGTTGGTACTCTTTATCAGTCAAAGTCTGAGCAGGAGCCACCGTGATTGAATCCCCAGTATGTACTCCCATAGGATCAAGATTCTCAATCGAGCAAATGATCACCACATTATCAGCCAAATCACGCATTACTTCCAATTCATACTCTTTCCACCCTAACAATGACTTCTCCACCAACACCTGAGAAGTCAAACTAGCAGCCAAACCAGCTTTACAAATAGCCTCAAACTCCTCTTTATTGTATGCAATACCACCACCAGTACCACCTAACGTATATGCAGGCCTAATAATCAAAGGAAACGAGCCAATTTCACCAGCAATCTCGATACACTCATCCAGTGTATTCCCAATCCCAGACGGCGGCGTCTTCACTCCAATATTCTTCATTGCTTGCTTGAAAAGATCTCTGTCCTCAGCCTTCTTAATCGCATCAAGCTTAGCTCCAATCAACTCCACATTATACTTATCCAGGGCACCACTCTCCGCCAAAGCTACCGCGAGATTCAAAGCTGTTTGACCGCCCATTGTAGGCAACAAAGCGTCAGGTCGCTCCTTTTGAATAACCTGCTCAACTAACTCCGGAGTCATGGGAGTAATGTAAGTCCGGTCAGCCATTTCCGGGTCGGTCATGATTGTTGCCGGGTTTGAATTGATCAAGACAACCTCGTATCCTTCTTCCCTCAACGCTTTACAAGCCTGAGTACCCGAATAATCGAACTCGCAAGCTTGTCCAATCACAATAGGACCTGCACCAAGTATCATTATTTTCTTCAAATCTGTGCGCTTGCCCACTTTATCAAACATCCCAATCTCTGTTTTCGTTGTTTCCGGACTCGTCTTTTGGCTGCACCGAGCTGAATTCACTCTCTTGTTCAGTTTGGAGTAGCGAGTGACACGAAGAGGCCATGGTTGGAGCTTCAGCGAGCTAAAGTTCTTGTCTTTATAAAGAAAGATCCGAGAACCGGCGGCTTTGGGCACAAAGGATTTGGGAAACAAAGACTGACTCGTCAAGTCACAGCTCGAGGCCAGCTTTTCAGCGAAAAGGGCCATTTGGGGTGACCGGAATGAGTTTGTTTCACAGAGAAAACGAACAAAAGACAGATGACTATGGAGGATTGCGGTTGTGACTGGTGAGATAGAGTGGTGAAGAAAGAACAGAGGATGGAAAAGTTGTGTTTATGGACGTCAGTGAAAGCTGTGGGCTTTTGCACTGATTAAACAAGCTTTTTAGGGCTTTGGAGGATCAAAGTGACTGTGTTCTGTTCTGAACTTCTGATCTTAATTTAGGACATTCTGTGGCATGACCATGATGTTATAAAGTAAATTATGTGACTTCTGAGTTCTGTCCTTCTGCACATTTTTGTACGTGTTGTTTCTAATCTAATTAACTTTATTATTTAATTTAAATTTATTTAATACGTAAGGTCTTTTTCGACTCCGTGTCTTAACAAAATTTTTATAAGCAAATCGATGATATTATGTTTTTTTTTTATTTTTTAATTAAAAAAAAACAGTTTGGACGTGATCATTATCATAACTAACTTAAAGACGTCGCTTTTTTTTTAATTAAAAAAACACAGTCTGAGCTGGCCATTTGCATCCTTATCTATAAGGCATGTCAGTTAGCGCATTAACACTTAGAAAGAACAAAGACATATTGCCTTTTTTATTTTTTGTTGGCACTCAATTATGATTACATGAATCCTGACGCAAAATAGCGTCAGATTCAGTAAAAAGTTACTGTTGGTGAATCGTGATAGTTACCGTGAATTGCAGAATCACAGGTGCGTAAATGGACATACAAAAAGGGGACGAACCCTTCCCTTTATATTTTAGGTTTTAAGTATAATATCCTACGACCAGCAGGTCGCAATTGCACGAATTGAACAGGTTGGAATTGACGTAAGAGTAATTGTGGGGTGCAGATATCAGTATTCTCATATTAAGATAGACATTAATTAATAAGTTGATTTATTAATTAATAATCACAGCTAAAAAACAAATGATTTATGTCCTCACCAGCATTGTGGCAAAGGACATAAATTGTGTCAGACGAATTGAACCATCGGCATTTTGTCTTGAGCCTATTCTTAATGGCTAATTAAGTAATAATGGATGCTTTGGGGTCATGGACATTTTCCATATAAGATTGTACCAAGGGACCACCATTGTATCATTTTTGAAAATACGATGGTAAGATTCGTTTGTGAAGACTCCTCCCAGATGTGGTGTCCAGTATATTAAAATAACCATATTTGTATCCCCTAGTTGAGGAATATGCTCCTAATTAGAATAGAAACTTAACTTCCATAGGCAGTCGATTTCGCAGGTGTGTGTGAGGAGGGTTGTTAATTAGAAGGCTAATATCTAGCCAATTATCAAACCAAATCCAGGTGTTTCCTCCACTGTTAACTCTATGTTTAATATGGGTATATAGCAGTTGCATTATCTTCGACAATGCATTGAAGTACCCTGAGTAATGATTGGAGGTATCAAGTTGCCATAAATTTTGGTTTTGAAGATGAACTTGATGGACTCGTTTTGTCCATAAAGGTTCCTTATCAAAAAACAGTCTCTAAATTATTTTGCTAAGTAAAATTTTTTGTGCAAAAACGGTGGGATGAATGTTAGATTATTTAATGGCCCGTGTCACTTATAGATTTGAGTCCAATGAACAGAACTCAAGATAATGGTTATTGAGTATTAAAGCCTTGATTTCAAATAGATCTAAGACTCTTTTCCTCTCTCTTTTAAAAATCAACATGATGATTGGTTGTTTATAAGTTTCTGACAAATTATCAAAGAGGTTTTTTGAACCATTGAAGAAACAAATCAAAGAAGAGTAGAAGAGACGGAATCAATCCTGACAAATACTATCATGGATTCAAGTATGATTTGATAAATCGATCCATAAATGTCTAACAATTGGTATCAGAGTAAGGTGTTGCTTTATTTGTTGTCTGCCATCATCAACTATTTGTTTCGTTTTTGGAATGGTTGTTTTATGTATTTTTAATGGCATTGTTGTCTTCGGATACGACATCTTACCATAAACAAAAAAACACAGAAATAGAAACAAACCGCAATTTCTTGATGAATTTTAGATGTTAATAGAATCAAATTTCTAAGGACTTAAACCCCATTCTCAATGCTTAACCGAAACAAAATATAGATGAATGGACCGAAACAAACTATGGATGGATGGTTTAGAGTGAGAAACTCACATGGGTTTGCTTCGTTGTTTTGACCACCAAATAAGTAAATGGTGAATGTCATTATTGTTGGCTCAAGCTAAGAGAGGATTCTGGAAAGGAATTGCAAGAAGAATCCATAGAAGAAAGAAGATGTTAGAATTTAAAAAAACAAACAAACAGACGAAACTAGCGGCATTGCCTGAGGAAGATGAGGCACGTTTCGTTGCCTGAGGAAGATGAGGTGCTTGCGTATAGCAAAGACCAGCGGCAGGTGCGTGGTTTGCAAGCGCCCGTCAAGTCATATATTTTTTTATTTTTTAAAATAATTTTATGGGTTTGAATATTGGTCCTACTTAAGGTATTTTATTTTAGGTCATTACTTATAATTCATTAATTAATTGATAATTTAAATTAATTATTGAAGTAATCAATTAGTTAATTTAGGTTTATATGCATAAAAGTTGCGCATATGTTTGCTATGCATAATATAATTTTGTGTCATATTATGTTTTAATTAGTACTTTGACCATTTATATTATGCTATGATTGGAATTACATTTTATTATAATTATTATATGTTGAATGTGCTACATAACATTATAGTAATTTAGAATAGTTTGTTAGTCACCAAAGTGACCAAACTAATTAAATTAAATTTTGTCATGTATGATAATTGTCGAATTAAATGTTTATTGCATGGAAAGCTTGTTAGTCACCAAAGTGACCTAGCTTGAAAATATTAATCATTTAATTGTGAATGTTTCAATTGTTCATGATGATATGATGCTAAATGACATAAAGGTTGAACTGAACAATTGAGATTATTAATTATAACACTAAAAGGTCACCCAAAAGTGGACCATTGCTTATAATTAATGACATTAAAGGGATGCTATCAAAATATTTGATTAATATGATTGTATATCCAAACATAACATGCATATTGACTAGAATATGATTGATTGTCTATTATAGTGAACTATATTTGCATCATGATAGGTTACAGTTATGTATTTAAAATTCACCCAAAGGAGAATTTAAATGCATAATCAAAGTGCATTAGTTAGTTTGAATCCATTTAAGTTTACTCAAAGCATTAATATGTGAGCTATATGTTGTGTTTGCAGCATCTACTAATTTATTTGCTTTAGGAAATGAGCTGATCAAGTTCAATGGTCTGAACTATGTTGTTTGGTCCAAACAACTCCAGTTCCAACTAGGTGTAATGGATTTGGACTTAGCCATAGTTTCAGACGCAAGGCCTGCAGCTATAACTGAGACTAGTTCTCAAGTCTTATTATAAGGCTTGGGAACGGTCTAACAGGCTAAGCTTTGTAAGTGATCTAGAAGGGGGGGTTGAATAGATCCTTAATCTTTTTGTAATTTTCTACAATAAAATCAGAAGTTAA
>JANZLC010000008.1:4184052-4199278 GCA_026413385.1 Erythroxylum gracilipes | reverse complement strand
ATCACTAGCAACACGCTCCTCTAACCACCCAGAGTAGTCCTGCAGATAGTAGTCGAAGTAAGCCCTGTTGGGAACTGGCCGACCTGACCCTTTATCGGTGACAGAATAAGCAAAGATGATGAACCCGATAAGTGCGGCGATGATGAAGAAGGTGACAAAGAGGTAAAGCCACATTAAGAAGGTGTTTCTGTAACACGCGCCAGCGAAACCTGCTAAAGAAATGACCATGATTGCGACACCGATGATGATCAACGGCCACTGTAAGAACTTAAGACAGTCTGTGTTGTTGGCTCTGCTGCTCAGCCATATACCACCTCCTAGGATTGGCAAGGAGAGCAAAAAGGTTATGAAGTTTAGTAAGCCTATCAAGTGGTTGCTGGTTCTCATGATGCTTTTTCTCTGTATGTAATATTGATATGGTCGTGTTTGCGTTTCTCTTTCCCTTCTTTCTTCTTCTTTGAGGTTTTGTGGTTTCGTTGCTAGGTAAGTTCCATTTATGGAGGGGAGAGGTTGGAGGAATGGCAGTTGTGCCCTTGAGACTGCCTATGTGTCGATTAAAGAGGGTGGTTGCATGGGTAGTTAAGTGTTTACCTGCGGTTCAGCGTTAGAGCGAAGTTATTTACTTGGCATTAAGGAGGCACTGATTCGAAGTGCTCGTCCCCATGTAAACACGATGACGTGTCAATAAGATATTGGTTCCAATATGTAGAAGGTCTTAGTCTTGCTTTGAAATATTACTCTCACTTATTCTGTCTCATGAAATCTCAGTTATTTATTTTATGAAACTCACGTGAGACCTATACGAAACTTACGTAAATAAATAGCTGAGATTTATTAGATATACTCTAATATTAAATAGAGGATATGTACTTCTCTATATTGAACTCTTAATCATTTATTCATTTTTTATAATAATTTAGAAAAGATTATGTGTAGATATTTTTATGTTATTATATAGACTTCATGATTATTCCGATAATAGGAAACGTGTAAGTTGATCATTGCAACAAAATTGGGCCAATGGCTTCCAAACCATTTTGCAACTCTATACTCTAAAAGAGTAATTAAATATACCAAAAAGAGTTTAAAGATTATGTTAAAGAAAACAAATAAACACAATCCTTCTAAATATTGTCCACTCCTATCAATTAAATGTTAATATAACTTATATTGAATTATTCAATATTTTTAAAATTAACAGTTTTTAATGTAATACGTAGTACTGACTTTATCACATATTCAGGATCAACGTGAAATGATTAAAAATAAAGGTAATATAAAATACCAGATTTCGGTTCCATCTTTAATTTTGATACCGATTCCGAGTTCCAAACGATCACAAATCTCTCAGGACCTTTTATATAAAATGTTTACCAACACGTGGTTTAAGTTTTTTTTTACAGTTTTCTCAATACATAAGCTTTCTTAACTGATCAGAGATTTCTTATGCTTACGATTGATATGAACAACTGCAAGAAACTTTAACTTTTATATAACTTCTATATAGGATTTTCCCATTATAAGGTCGATATGGATCCGATCTATACTAATTGGAATCTATTTTTTACCCAAATTTTGACCCATTAATCTAGATCATTTATTGAGTCACTTTATTATATTTATCGGATCAAATTAATTAACTTTACCGATAGTTTATTTAAAAATAAAAATATAATTAATAATTATCCAACTTTATAGAAAATGTTCAACATTTAATTCTTTATCTTTTTCATTATTATGGTTTATGTCGAGTAATGAAGGAATTTTAGATAATCAAATTTGAGTTTTACGAGCACTATAATCTCCAACCCTATGTTTTACTATTTAAACCAACAAAGTGGGAAAACGACATGTATTTCTCATCTCTTAGTTCTTATCCTAAACCAAATGTGTCCAGGACTAACCCATAAAAGATAATTGATGTGTATGTCTGTTGGTGGGCCAAATTTTCGACATGTGTTACAAAAATACAAATCGGAGAAAAATTGGTCGCCGGCTTAAAAATTTCCTCCACTTTCTTGTGGCTGTGGAATACAACTCCCAAACAACACAATTTCAACGTTAAACCACACGTATTATTCTGAATTTAATTATAACGTTGAAGAAACGAAATCATTACTGAGCAATAATTAAGCAAATCTGTCGTCCCTTTTAACGGATTGAGGTTGTCTTAACTTTAACAGTTGAGATTGCGTGCGTGTATGTATAAAAGACAGCATTTATGTTTGAAGAAGCTATATCTACCATCGTACAAGAACTGACAACGTTTTGCAGTAATTCAGAATGGGCCAAGCATGACATTAAAGTTGCAAGTTAGATTCAATGATCGGGCTCAATTTATGAGCTCATACCATTTCTTTTTCTTTTTATTCTGAGACTAAGCCGTTTCAGGGTCCATTAAGCTAAGTAGGGCCGAATCTTATTTTACTTCATGCAGTTGGTTCGTGACACCAAGAGTGAAACAAAGGTTATGAGGAATGACATGGGCAAAACCAAGGAATAGGTGTGGTTTTGTTGGTTGTGAAGGGAAGATCAAATACAGAATCTCACGGTTGTTGCATTTGCATATCCCACTAGCGCCTCCTTCAGTTGCATGATCTATCTAAATTATAACAGTAATGAATATGTCGAGCTATGTTGCCGTCTCATTAACTTGATAGTGACACTTCCTGACAAAGATATTTGATAAGTTGACATAATTAAACGTTTTTGGCTTCATGATAAATCGAACTTATGATTTATATAAGGTACTAAAACGGCTAAACTGTCCGAACCTTACATCTCCTGAAACGACAAAGCTGTACGTTGCCATGTCTCTCCGTTTGTTTTCTCACTGTCGGTGAGGAAAACGAACAAATTAGTGACTCGGGAAGCGCCATTATGTGAATAAGAACTTGAAGGCCCAAGAAACAAGAAGCTAGCTATTCAACTGTCCATTTGACCGCTACCTCCAAAAACGCATCTTTTAAGCTTCTATTCCTCTTTCTCTGCCTTTGTTTCTCATCAATTTGCCAGGCTTTAGCTTTTTCTGTCTTGCTTCCTAGTACTCTAACCTGTGTACAAGGTGAGCTATGTTCTCGAGTTACTGCAGCATGCTCCATTCCAATTCTTTTTCTGTTCCAGTGTTTGTCTATTGAGGATGTAGAAGAAGATATTTATGGAAAGAACTTGTTTTCCAGTTCCAGGAGAATGTGGAAGCTTTTAAAATGATTTTTAAGCTTACCCAGCATTAAAACAGCATTCCCAGGAAGACAGGAATTATCCAATTTTCCACATGTTTCTCGGGAACCGAGCAGGATAAAGTTAGTCTTTTTCCAAAACACTTATTTAAATGGTTTCTTTTGCTGCTTTGCAATTTGGTTTCCTGTTTTTATTTTATGCTTTCTAATGGCAATGATTTTCTTTTTGAAGTTCTTTTGCTTCAAGTTTACAGTGTCCAGATTGTCTTTATCTAATGTTGATGTATTGCATACAAACTTTGATTGATTGAGTTGGAAAAGCTTGAATCTTGAAGCTTTTTCAGTAGTCTTTCAGTATAGTGACTAAAAGTTGAAAAGGAGCGAGCCTGAAAAGCTAAATGTATCTGCTAAGGACTGATACATATTTTTGTGTTTAAACATTTTCTTACTAAGCCTGCTTTACATCTCCCTGTTTGCCTCTTGGAAAAATATTCCCTGAAGATAGACCTCTTACATTGAGAATGTGTAATCAATAAATCACAGTCGGTCTTTGGCTTTTCTCTCCAGACAAAATGAGAGTGTTTCCCTAAAACAACTTCAAAGCTACTCATCAAACCCCACTTATTAACATAATGGTCCCTGATTTCACGGCAAGATTGTAGGACTTCACCTGTTCTGCCCTCCTAGTTACATATCTGCCCTTACCGTCTTTGAATCAACTGGTTGTACGTCGTAGGGTTATCCGTGTAAAATTCTGTAGCTTTAGTAACGGTTGTAGGCCTGTAGCATTCAATGAGCAGAGGAAAAGGGTTAAGTTTGCCTGGTATTTCTTAGCAAATCGAAACCTGTTTGTGCTTTCTGACTTTCCAGTGTGATACCGTTACGTGAATGGTCAGAATTCAGTAAATGTTTATGCTTTTATTGCTTCTGCGTATGTGATGATAAGAAGCAGCTGGTTACTCTTCGTGATATCATTTATTTCTCCATACACGTCCACATTGGATTCTCTTGCCCTCCGTTTGCAATATTTCTTGTTTGTTGCAGGTCTTGTGGGTCAGGGAGCATTGAAGAAACAGTGAAAAGCTTACGTTAACTCCATATTTTACCTTATACCTTTAAGGGGAATTGAATTATGCAGACTCCAAAAGGAAGGTAATTTCTTGTGCCTCTTGTATTGTGAGCTCAGTTTCCTTCTACTCCACGGTTCTTGTTTATTTTCTTTGTATTTTATTGTTGCACTTCCTCCAACTAGCTGCACACTCTAACCCTTAAGTTTCGTTGTTCTCTCATTACAATAAAGGAGGTAAGTTCAGGGCTTTTATCTAACTGCTAGGTGTAGGATAGTTCTACAGCTTTCGTTTTGGTTGGTTAAGTTTCTTCTGTTTATTTTTGTTTTTGAGGCTTTACGTCTAGTTTTTGTTTGAGTTTGTCTTGGCTTTGCATACATATTTCACTATCCATTTCAAGTGGTGGAGTCTCTCTACTCCTTAAATCTCAAATTTGTTTTTTGGCATGTGGGAAAATTCTTTCCATTTTGTCCTATGTCTCCTGCATTAATCTCAAACTGTGCTGGGGCCTATTATTGTGCTCGTTGATTCGATTCTGTGACATCCATTACTTTGCCTTTTCAATTAAGAGATAAACCTCCAAAGTTCAAGTTTTTGTTTTTTTGTTTTTTTGTTTGGTGCTCTATCTAGTAGTTATCATCTAATATCAGTTTTCAAATTCCAAAACTAGGTCCGAGCTTGAGTCTTTTAAGTATCTGAGAGTTTGATGTTTATGGTAGCGAGAAGTCTGAAATTCCCCTGAAGTCCCAAGTTGTAAATTTCTTCTTTTGCTGGCAGAAGTGGCTCCTCAGAAGTACATCAAAAGGGCATTGCTCGGGCTGTGAGACAGCTGAAAACAACTGGACTCGACGCTACATCTTCAACTAATCAGTCTAGAACACCAAGAGAGAGAAGCCCCAAAGTCACTGAACGCAGGTCACCAAGAAGCCCTGTACCCGAGGTAGCTTATTATATTGCCACAATGCAGAATCTTTTTGTTATAAATTTCCTGGAAACCATTTAGTATTTGGTTCATCAAAAAAATTTCCATCTAGATGACTAGATCCCTTATCTAAGATCCTTGTAAAACCTCAATATGTTAACTGATATTGGGGTATGCTTGTTTCTTCTCCCCTTAGTTATTGACTACTTATTAATAAATATATGGACCCTTGCAGTTCTATCTGAACTTGGAACTCTACAGTGCCAAGGATGGTCTTGTATCTTCGTAGGACTCATTGCAGTCCAAATTTATTGTAAAAGCTTTTCATTAAGTTTATTTTTGTCTCGCAACACAATTGGACAAATCTAATCTTATTGTTTTTGTTATTTATTAACATGGAATATGTACTTTCATTCCTTTTCTTTGTTGATATCCACATATATATACAGAACACGGCAAAGAAATATTATTCTTGAGACAGTTATTCAGAGCTAGGAGTTTTGCATTTTAAATGAAATATTTAAGACATTAATTTTGATTGTTGCACCAGAAGAAGCGCCCAAGCAAAATTTCAGAATTAGAAACTCGGGTTTCTAAGCTTCAGGAGGAACTGAAGCAGGTAAAGGACCAGTTAAGTTCTTCAGAATTATTAAAAAAGCAAGCTCTGGAAGATGCAGAGGAGTACAAGAAGCAACTTGTAGATGTTTTTTCGAAGCTAGAAGAGTCACAGAAACAGCTCAAGGAATTGTCTTCTGAGGAGGAGGTTTGTGTAATTGAGTTGCAGAGTATTTCGAAAGAAAAGAATCAAACATGGCAGTCGGAGCTAGAGTCTGTCCGGCAGCAACATTCTGTCGACTTAGTTGCCTTGGCCTCTGCAATGAGTGAGATAGAGTGGCTTAAATCTCAGCTTGAGACAGTTGTTGATTCTGAGGATGCACAGAACAAAAACTCAAAGTCTGAAGATGAGGAGATCCAGATTCTGAAAGAAAACCTGATGGAGACACTTTCCCTGGTAGAGAATATGAAAACGCAACTTAAATACAGCAAAGAATCTGAGGCCCAGGCCCAAGCATTTGCTAATGAAACTCTTCTGCAACTAGAAACTGCAAAGAAGTGTGTGGAGGCACTTAGGTCTGATGGTTTGAAATCCACAGAAGCCTACAAAATGGTGGCCTCGGAGTTGGACCAGTCAAGGACACGTGTGAATGTACTTGAACAACTCGTGAGCAAACTAGAAACAGACCTTCGTGAAGTTGGCAATAATCATTCTCCAGCTCTTGTAGGCAATTATAATGCTGACCATGATATTCATGAAAATGAAAGGTTAGCAGAAGCAACTCTGCTGAAAGCAGAGGTTTGTTCTTTGAAATCTGAGGTAGAACAATTAAAATCTGCTCTTGAAGCTGCTGAGATCAAAGGCCATCAAGAGCAAATACACAGCACAGTTCAACTGAGAAGTGCTTATGAACTGCTGGAGCAGATAAAATCTGGTTCTGTTGAAAGGGAGGCTGAATTGGAGTCAGAATTGAAGCAAGCCAAAGCCGATATCGAAGAGTTGAAGGCAGAACTTATGGACAAGGAAACTGAATTACAAGGCATTTCGGAAGAGAATGAAGCATTGAATATGAAGCTTATGAAGAGCAGATTATACCAAAAAGAATCAGAACTTGAGAATGAGCTTAAAAAATTGAATGAAAACGTTTGTTGTCTGAAGGCAAGTTTAGTGGATAAGGAAACTGAGTTGCAGAATGCACTGGAAGAAAGCAGAAATTTGAAACTACAACTTGGGAGAAGGGAACTGGAATGGGGCAAAGCAAGTGAGCATGCACATGTATATGTAGAAGCAATAAGTACAGCTAAACAAGAGGCTCTTGCAAAGCTTGAGACTGTGATGGAGGAGGCTGATAAAAGCAATAAATGGGCGGCGCGGGTAACGGAGCAACTTGAAGCTGCACAAGCTGCTAATTCTGAACTGGAGGCAGAGCTGAGAAGGCTGAAAGTTCAGTCTGATCAATGGAGGAAGGCTGCAGAGGCTGCTGTAGCCATACTTGCTTCAGGAAATAACGGTAAGATGATGGAGAGAACTGGATCACTGGACAGCAACTACAGTCCCACCAAGTTCATCTCTCCTTTCTCTGGAGATATCGACTACGATCTGCTAAAGAAGAAGAACGGAAACATGCTGAAAAAAATTGGGGTCTTATGGAAGAAGCCACAGAACAGGACATGAGGCAGGCATTATATTGTTGGTTAGTTGTGTTCATATTCTAATAACTTGATATTTCTTTCACTCTATATCCTGTTTGTTCCTTTTGACAGATGCCTCAGAACTTCTCCCAAATCGAAATTTCGCACTGCTCTGAGACTTTTAACTGCTATAACTGAGTATTCGTGGCAACGTGTGTCCTATTTTGGCATGTCAAGAAGTGGGTGTCACTTCACATATAGGAAGAGTTATATATTCATGGAAAAGGAACGTGGAACCTTCCTGATCTGTAAATGGCTTAAGATACTTGAGCTTTCAAGTTGTTGCTTTCTAAATTCCTGTGATGACTATATATATTTCGACGCTTTTGTTTACAAAGATATGTATAACTACCTCTGCTGGTTTGTTTAGGTCGAAGTCGCTTAATTAGATTCTGTGTTGGATTGGAATTCAATGAAATGTTCTTCCAACGTCGTCCCTGTTCTGTCAAAACTCAAAGACTCCACTTTCAACCGTTGTTTTTTTAATTCATTGTGAACAGGACGCACTGAAAAGGAGAGTTCTGGCACATGTCATTTTTGAAAGACAAATAAATGAAGGTCCAAAGACAGAACCAGCCCGTCACAGTTACCGACACCAATAGGTCCGTACGTACAAGAAAAAACAAAAATGTCACTTTCCATATTAGAGAACAACTAAACACTGACGATAACATTAAAATACTAAAATCTCTGGCTGTCAGCAGATCTCAACTTATAAAATTCTTACACTGCCCACATGAATAAGTGTAGTTGCGAAGGTTTAACTGGCCATAGAATTCTCTTCCACGCCCAGATCTTAACTTAGATTTTGTCTGGTAAGAGAAGGAAAATCCATACCGAAGTTGGTGCTGAAGACGTCAGAGAAATTCTAAAAGCCTAGGGAGAATAGGCCCTCAAGAAAGGCCATTATCACTTAATTATTTCAATTTAATTACTATTTATATTTTATAGAATCTACCTGAAAATAAGAGTATTCATGATGGAATATCTTGAAAACACAAACTCATTCAAATCTGAAACGTTCAGATTGCGAAAAACCATGAAACATCTCTCTCTGTCTATTCTTTTTCTTTAAAATGGAAAGATAGTATCTTTATCCCAGCTCTGCAAGTTCCTTACTTGGTTAGCGAACATATATGAAATTTCATTAGTATAGAAAACCAGTAACAGGAAAGGGAAATAAAGGGCAAAGAGATGATTCGGTTGAATCATATCTCTTCTAACACAAAATTCAAAAGGAACTAAAGCTGAGATTTTACCCTAATTAGATGAGAAAACTATGTGTTCTTTTTGGTTTTCTCTCTCTCTCTTTACATTAGTGGACTATTGAGAAGTCCATGCCAAGTAGAACCAAGTGCATTCCAGCTTCCTCTTCCTGTGGCCGTATCAAGATCACCCAAGTTCCCATTTCCATTAACCTGCCATGGAAAGCCCCACAAGACCTTGTTCTCATCTTCTCTACCATTGCTACACAACTCTTGCTTCATTGTGGCTACTGTCACAGCTGATGTTGTGGCCCCACTCATATCTACATATGGCAGCCCCATCTCTCCACTAACACATACACCAGAATTTTCCACCTCTCCCATGTTCCCACTTCCATATCCATAGTACAGGTTTTGGAAATTGGTGTTTTGGACATCTAGGAAACCGCTCCTTAGTGCTTCAATAAATGCAGGAGTTGCAGCAGAGTTGTGAATGCTAGGGTTTCCAATAATATCACTGGTGGGATGTCCCAAAAGAGACAGATGATCATGGTCATGATCAAAACCTAGTTGTCCACTAGACTGTTTCTGTAGTCTTGCAAAGGCAAGTGTCAGGTCATTGGAATCATAAGCTAAGGATGGGAGGGTAGAGAGCGGATCGTTGTTATTAGGAGTTAACTGCTGCTCTTGGCTTGACCTTTTCGACGATGAGGAAGATGATCTTTTGTTCTTCCTGCAACCTCCACCCACGGGAACGTTCCTCAGAGTGCCACCTTTGGTCCAATATCTCCTGCAAGATTTGCAGAAGTATCTTGGCTGAGACAAACTGTAGTTGTTGTAGTAGCAAAACTTGGTGTTGGTGGAATCACATCTTGGACATTTCAGTGCTTGTTCTGGTTGTGGCCTTGGCTTTCTCTCCTGTTGTCGTGCTTTTGAGCAGACCAAAATGTTCTCGAATGAATGTGCGGACATTTCCTGTATGGAGTACAGCAGAATATGGAGAATCCATCAGCAGATTACTTGAAACCAACTGATTATGCTTCTGTTTTTGTAACTAGAATTTTCTGATCTACAGTCGATTAATATCCAATTCTTCAACAACAATTAATCTGAGGGTCATAACTAATGGTAATTCTAGAGATTGTTTCCTTGAAAACATAATCAGTGTGACTGCTAGAGATAAATAACTAGTATTTGGTGGCCTTAATTGCATCAAGAAAATGAAAAGAGTAAAGTATAGATTTCGTTCCCTTAACAATAGAATAAGAACATGCAAAAGCAATAAGAAAATTTTCTATTGAGTTCAAGGTATTTTTCAAGGAAATGAAATCCCCATCACCGACCTGTTAAACTGATGTTTTGTTTTGTACGGATAAAAGAATTATTTGATGAAAGAGAAGCCCCATAAACCGTTCTCCATTAATTCAAAAGGATTTTGGTTCCAACTTGAAAACTGGTAAATTTGGATAGGTACTCTGAAACAATAGAAACATCAATTCACTGGAAGAAGAGAAAACAAACACAAGAGGCAACTTTCTCTAAGAAAAGCAAACTCAAAAACCCAATTCCTCAATGCATTCGTTCACTCAAAAGCCAAAGCCTCTTAACTGATGATCGTCTCTCAAAAGAAAGTAGAAAGAATTAAGGTCAAACGAAAAGTGAGCACACGAAGAGCAGTCTATATATGTATGCATATATGTGCGTTATTCACTAGAAACCTACCTGCTGGTTTTTTGCACTTGAAAGATCCATCCATGCAAAAACCAAATGACCCTCTTGAAGATCAAAGAAACACGGATATAAACTACTGATTAAGATATAGAAAGAAGAAAGGCAAAGAGAAGATAGAAGAATAAGAAACAACAAGAGACGCAAGAAAGCAGGCGTTTCTTAAACAGTTCCAAGAGATGGGCCGTGGGCAAATGATGTTTTGTGGAACAAGAAGAGATAGATGGATGGAAATGTTTTAGGGTTTGTGTGTTACAGAGCTTGGAACTTAGATGAAGCAAAATGAAGAAGAAGTGGTATCTCTGGGAGAGAAGAAAGAAGATTGGAGTAGTTTCTTCTGATACAAATCCGCTTCTCTTTCAATCTCAACACACTCTTATAAATCGCAATCTCATCTCATATCCAGAAGGAGCAGGCAGTGGCAGCCCCACAAAGACATACTCTCTGTTTCGTCGCTAAGTTGGTCCCACACTCGCGTGGATGCAACTATACAGTGGACCCCACCTAACCCTTGTGGTCCCCACTTTCCACCACCATCTCCCCTCCTTCATCGTCATCTTCTTCTTATATGTAAACCTTCATCTTGCATGGGTCCTTACTTTGCCATTCGCCAACTCATCCTTAAAAGCTCTAAGGTTCTTTTTTAAAAAATTATTATCATTTTAAAAAATGGAATTAATAAACATTATAATCAATAAATATTATAAATGCATTTCTCTCTCGTGTATATTTTTATAAATTTCATGATTTTTAAGATTTACACCCATTATGGTCTATTGATTTTTAAATACAAATAATAGTATTATTTCCAAAAGGATACTCAGTAAGACTTCTTGTCACATAACAGCGTTTCTTAAGACTATTATAGACACTGATTTTTTTTAGTATGTTGTCCTCTTTCTTCAATTGAATCAAGGAAAACATAATAAGAACATGACCAAAACTTGTTTTCCTATAAAACCAAGGGCAAAAACATATGGTAACAAACATGCACGATAAGACACTTGGTCTAAGCAGTGTTCGGATTAGTAGTAGTTTCAGTACTGTGTTTTGATGGGTCCACCTCGATTGATTGATTGATCGAGACCGAATAGTTGTTGGTGGTGGTGCTTTGTTTGTTGTGTGTTTTGCGAGTAGTGTAGTGAAGGTACCGGTGATGTAGGACTAATAGGTAAGAGGAAGGAGAGGAACGGTAGTGACAGCAACTCAGAGGATCATTCTTTTGATATCTGCATCGCATAATGCCCAGCCCACCGTGGAATTTTGCCTTTGCTTCAGCAATATAATATTAGTGGTCCATCTTTTGAAACATTTGTTCTGACCGGTCATGTTCACCTCCCAAAGTTCATTATTTGGTTTGAAAAACAACCATTGTTACCCTATGTTTTAGCTTATATCACCAAATATCACCAAATCACCAAATCATATCCCACGCGTACCAATCTCATTCCCTTAGGATAGAGATTCAATTTTTAGTTATTTATAAGAAATATATTACAATCAAATGAAATCATTTAGTATTAGGTTAACGAGTCATTCCACGCCATATCCTTTTTGTGTTTTTTACATCAATATCAAGCCTTCTATTTTGTTCAATCAAACTTCGAACTTTTTCAAAGTGTGACACCAATGCTCAAAATGTTGTATTTTATAAAGAATAAAATGATGTGAGTTGCTATTAAGGGGTGATCTAAATGGTAAGTCTAACTTCCTCACGAGTTTTCTTAATTTAAAAGGAATCAAAATTGAGTTAGTGGTAAGAGGATTTTACCTTATCTTAATCTTGAAGAGAACGATTGCTTAAAAATGTAGACATGTCAGGACTTCAAATTTTATATAAGTCGAACTCGTTACTTGATTCTAAATTATAGAGATTTCAAGTGATTTATTCTAAGCGAGTGAATTATGGGATATTGTATCTATTTAATTGTTTGTTTAGTTTACACTTAAAATGTAAATTAAAAAATAAGTATCAGTAGCTTTTCTTTTTTAACACATTATTTTTTGTTAAAAAATATTGTATATTGATATGTTACTTTTAAAAATATATATGTTTAACTGAAATCTAAAAAATAAAAATGTTAACATTAATACGAATAATATTTAGAAATTTTTAGTATTAAATAACTCGTTTTCTCTAATTATAGCAGATAGTCTATGAAGGCAGCCTCCAAAAGGTACATATGAACACGTATCCTGTTCCTTACGCTAGAAGGAAAAACATAAGAAGACAAAAGGAGATAAGGAGACAATTCCTGCGTGTAAATCCATGTTGTGCTGTGTACATATGTTGACATCAACTTGATAGCAGAACGACAATGGATGACACAAGTTGAGTGTAAGAAGAGTTGCTTTACCATTTTCTAGTGTTAATTGGAATGATGTTCAAGGACATTGGATGCTTTGAAGAACAACCCCAAAGGTGTGTAATATGTATTGTTCAAATTGGTATCCAGTTGGTCACATCAAAACACCTATTCATTTGTGATTGGAACTTAGTGGACATAACCAACCAAGTACACACATATGACGTGTATTATTTAAGAAGGTTTGAAAATAATATTTTAAGCACATGATTGACCCATTTTATAATTATAAACTTTGGATTATTATTTTCTTACATACACTCTCTTGTTTAATCATTCGGACCAGATGTGGAGGAGCGTTGTCCTTTGAATATACCAATGTAAGAGAACTATACAAAATCAGATAAAGCAAATCGCATCATTATGAGCATTTCTTTTAATCAATTTCATCATGACAAAAAAGAAAAGTAATAATAGAACTTGCAATCCACATGTAGTCCACTCATGTGATGCATAATGATAAACCAATCAAATAGTGATTACACGGTAATTAGCTGAATACCTAGACACTCTTTGTTGCTCCCCTATGGTACCCTTTATCCTTTTTGTTGTCTATATTACCATTTATGGACCAAGATTCTTGGAGACGACTGGCGAGAAATCCCATGTTAGGAAACCAGAATTCTAAGCTGTCGTCTTCTGTATGGTTTAGAAAATCATGAACAAGCAATGATTGATTCCACTCTGGGTAGCAAATCCCTTTGGATCCTAAGAAAATTTGGCCACTACAGAAAATTTAGTTACCCAAATGAATAATTTACATATATAAGCACCGCAGCTTTGGGAACATTGATGATCATCAATCATGATCGCAAGTGAAGAAACAAGGTGTTGTGGAGGGGCCTTGAAGAACATCATGGGGATCCGTCGAGTTTAGTTGACTGGTCAACAATTACAGTCAAAGGAAGCACTGGAAAGTGAAAGTAGGATGGGAAACTGTGCCGGAAACATATTGTAGCATCTTCTGTTAAGAAAAGAACCTGAAGGCTGCTACTAGAGAATCCTTGTAAGATATTTTACATATAACATATTCCCATCTATACGTTGGTAGGTTGAGCGATTTACATTGAGCCTTTCGCGGAGTCAGCATTATCTGAGTTTAAAAAAGCTCTACGCTTCTAGGGCATTAGCAGTTTAGGTATGAGCATAGAAGAACCCGTTCAAACCAACTTGCATATCAACTAGTAGATTTATGTTTTAGAGATCATAAAAGAAGTCTCTCTATAAACTGTATTGATGTTAAATTATACAATAAAGATTAAGAAAGTCACGGCATACTTAATAATATAAGAGGGAATGACCTTTCACGATTCATTTATGAAAACCTTGACAAATGAAATGAATGCAAACTAACTAAAATTAAATCATTCGTTTAGTTGACGATTGACGAAGACTAAATTAAGTATTGAGCGGAACGTGAACAGCAATAGCCAGAAGAGAGACGTGAATAAAAGGAAATTCAAAATTTACGGAGCGCCGAGGAGGAGGAGCGGACGAGGAGAGAGAGAGGGTTGGTCGGTGGGAAATGGGACCCGCACGTTGTCTGAACAAGAATACGTGGCAGTAAGTAAATGCGGCTACGAGATAGAGAAGAAAAAGACCGATATTTGGGTTTACGAGGAAAGCAAGAAATTACCGGACATCAAACATCAAAGATCTTCGACAATGGATCTGCTCTCATGTGGGCTCCACTGAATGGGAAGTGTGTTTTCGGTGGCCCCCACTTGCCCACTTGTTCCCTAACCTCTCCTCCCTCGTGAAGCAAAGTATAAATTCCCCACTCGTTCACTCGTACTCGCACTCGCACTCACTGGTATGTAATTTTTGTGTACTGCATCATTTGTTTATTAAATGAAGAGCCACGTACATACATTTGTAGGTACAACTATAGTCCATTAACTTAAAATTTAAAAGAAGTCGTTTTCACTCTGTTATTTGAACAGACCAAACTGTTTTATGTGAAATCTTTCAGCCGTTTTCTTTATTTAAGTTTTGTGTTGAAATTCAATCATATTTCTTAATGGTTGTCTGTGATATTTCTTAAATGTACTATTAAGAACTAAACCCTTGCATGTTATGCTTAAGTTAGTTGGAAATTTGTCCCTTTTAGATTGATAATAATGCATACATAAGTTAAATTTGTCACAATAATTCTCCATAAGTTGTTATTGAAATTCAGTCAAAACATATATAATGTAACACCCAAATACCTCCTAAGAGGATACATGGATGCTATCCAAGACATAATCAAACTCATACTTCTCAAACAGTGCTCACAATACATCACATCATACTATCAGAAACAAAAATTCATCTGACAGAAACTCAAAGTTATTACAGGCCCAAAAGTGTTAACTACAATACATGTTCAACAATACAAAAACAGACTCCTTTGGTCATTGCGGTTGACTCGTCTCAGTCTTTAATCTCCTCGGTCTGAACCTACACGGGGCAAATCCACCGTGCTAAGCATATAGCTTAGTGAGTAATCATTTATCTAAATTAACCGATT